>PVIU01002307.1:107500-175313 GCA_004026605.1 Ondatra zibethicus
TTGCCCAACTTTCAAAGAACTCAACTCTAGACTGTAAACCTCCCACCTTGCCTTCCGGTGATAGAAAACAAAGACCACAGAGCCTGTTTCCTGCAATTCAGTCATTTCCTCCTGAGCTAGGAGTTTGTGGTTGGTTTGTTAAGCTGTCATACACATGGATGCTGTGCACAGAGCATATTTCTATTTCTCCCCAGCCCACTCCCACTTCTTTCCTTCCTCCTTCCTCCATTGATCCAGACTGCTCTATTTCTAATTTAATATCATATGTATGTGTGTGTGTGTGTGTGTGTGCATGTGTGTACACATTTTTCTTAGTCATTTTTCTTAGTCTGCTGTTGGGCACCTATGTTGTTTTTGTAACTCAAGCCATAGTGAAGAGCATTGCAGGTGTGAAACCCAGGTGTGAAAGTATCTCTGTAAGAAGTTGGCTGTGATTAATCCCTCCTCATGGTTCTTTGGTGAGTTGCCTTGACACTGGCCTCAATCCCTTTCCATGATGCTCTACCAGCCTTATTTCCAGGATAACCTCTGGTGTCCATAGCTTCTGCTCCCAATCCCCTGATACTCCTCTACCTCACTCTTTCCCCTCCTCCCCTCCTGCTTCTCTGGAGAAGGTGTCCAGACCCCAGCTTCCTGGGTTTCCTATGGACTTCACTCCATTATCAGCATAACAGTTGTTTCTTCAGCTTCTTGATTTAAAATGCTGTTTCATGGATCTCCTTCACTTTCTCTTTCCTTGTCTGTCCAGCCGCATGATGTGGGATTCCCCTCTGTATGCTATGGATATGTTTTATTATCATTGATTAATAAAGACACTGCTTTGGCCTATGGCAGGGCAGAACAGAGCTAGGTGGGGGAAGAAGGCAGAGTCAAGGAGATGCCATGTGGCTGCCAAAGGAGACAGATGTCAGAACCATACCAGTAGGTCACAGCCTTGTGGTGATACACAGATTAATAGAAACAGGTTAATTTAAGAGGTATGAGCTAGCTAGAAAATATACATGAACCAGTGGCCAAGCAGTGTTGGAATTAATACAGTTTCTGTGTGATTATTTGGGTCTGGGCAGCCAGGAAACCAAGGTGTAGTCTCTGTTTACAAAATGGTGCCAACATGGGGCAAGAATTTCCACATAAAGCTTAAAAAATGGGTTTATAGACCCACAAAACAGAGTCAACTGGAGCTTCTTGGTAGCCACATTTTTTTTATATAGACTCTGTTTGCTGGTGGTGAGCATAGCAGAGACATGGCTCCTTTAAGAGAAGGCTTCCTGACTCAGTATTAGCAACAAAAACTGCATGGCATCTTCCTGGTTGGTGCTGGAAGCACAAATAGCTCTGGCTCTTCCAGGAAACTGAGCACTTGAATGGGGTTTGTGGGCAGCACGCTGCAGGTTACTCAGTGATGGCATGGAACCACTGCTTCAGAGAGTTGGGATGGTAAACATGGCCCCCAGAGTTGTCGATAAATGGATCTCTGTTGTGTTGGAAAGCTGAGCAGGGTAGAACCAACAACCAAAGTGGCTCCTCTGATCCTAGCCATGCCTGCTTAACAGTTCACAGCAGTGATCAAAAGAGGATTACAGATAAAGACAGCTTCAGACAGAAAGAAACCTCTAAGCAGTCAGTGTGTTAAAAAATGTATGTAGCTTGGGAGAAAGAGGAGAAAGAGTATAAACAGCTAAAAGTAATATAAAAGAGTACAGACAGACATAGATTAAAGGAGTAAAGATAATAAATGTTAAAAAATAATAGAAAAAAGTCACATAAAGATGGAAAATACACAAAGAGTCTGGATTATGCATATTATTATGTTTTCTTTAAATTTTTTGACTACACAAAGACATTTGAGTCTGTGGATTGCTAAGCTAAACCAACATGTATATTTCAAAGGCATCTTGACTTCAAAATTTGAGTCTAAGGATATGTTACTTTAGAAAAGAGGTTCTGCTTTTGTTTCCACAAGAGATGAGAACCTGTAGATTCCTTTCAGGCTAATGTGGTTTGATGGAACAAGAGCCCCCAGAAAGGTCTCCGTAAACCCTAAAAATATTTTGCCCAACAAACAGCAGGAAGCAGTTTGGAGAAAACTATGTCCAAATTCCCAAAATGATTGCTTATAAATGTTTGTTTTCCTTTAAAGGGGGATATGATGTAGAAATAAATAATACATTGGTGTGAACTTTGATTTATTGATACAAGTTTAAGCTCAATTTTGTTTTATGTATATTTCTACTCTTATTTAAGGTATTATGCTTATACATCTAATTTAAAAATATAATGTATAATTAAGAAATACAAATTAGTAAAGAGTCATCTATAATAGTCAAACTTGTAGCCATGTTAGTTAGGTTTTCTAGATATACAGAGATATATTTCAGTTAGATAATTTTCAATACTTCAAAGGCCTACATACTATGGCATTTTAAAGGCTTTAAGAACTTAGACTTTTCTTGACAGTGAGACATGTTTGCTTCTGACAGCACCAGTTACTTCAGAGAGGTTGATGGGCATTGAAGAAACTTGTTATGGAGTTTGCCTTCAGTGTGATAAGGCTAGACATTTGGGAAAGAAACTGCTCTTGTGTGGACTGCTTGATGGTATGCTGTATGAACTGGACATGCAAGATCCACAGAAAAGTGACTGCTGAACTTTCCAAAAGATGGAATGGTCCTTTAGTGTGCATGCTTCACAGAAGAAACTGCCAGACATTCTTTAGGGCTCAGAAGGAAGAAACTGATAAACTTTGCCAGTACAAGGCAGAACAGATCTTCCTGCTTCACTGAAAAGTCTGCCAAGTATTATGACCCTATAGGCTGAAGATGGATGCCCCAACATTACAAAAGAACTTTGGGTGAGTGTCTAGGCAGCGAGATGTCTCTGTCAATTCTAGAGTTTTTGAAGTTGCTTACAATGTACATCCTGTTTACTAAGGTAATATTGTATCCTTTTGGAGTCTTTGATGAAAGTGAAGGCAAATAGTTATAGTTTTCCTTAGTTACAATTAGATATGAAACTTTACTCACAAAAATAAAATAGATAATAAAGTATTTTCTTTAATTTTGCCAGATACAAATAGACTAAATACTGTAAGTGTAATTCTTGCTTGATATCTGCTTTGTTGTATGTAATTTTATTATGCTAAAATTAAAACCATCTTTTTTATTTAGACAGAAAAGAGATTCCCCTCTGTATGTTATGAATGTGTTTTATTACCATTGGTTAATAAAGAAACTGCTTTGGCCTATGGCAGGGCAGAATAGAGCTAGGTGGGGGAAGAAGGCAGAGTCAAGGAGATGCCATGTAGCTGCTGAAGGAGACAGACGCCTGAACCATACCAGTAGGTCACGGCCTTGTGGTGATACACAGATTAATAGAAACGAGTTAATTTAAGGTGTACGAGCTAGCTGGAAATATGCATGAACCAGTGGCCAAATAGTGTTGGAATTAGTATAGTTTCTGTGTGATTATTCGTGTCTGGGTGGCCAGGAAACCAAGGTGCAGCCTCCATTGACAATCACACTTCTTTATTGCTCTCTCTCCGTCCATCTGTCCCTCCCTCCCTCCCTTAATCCCTCCTTCTCTCCCACCCCCCTCTGTATGTGTGCGTGGACACATTGGTGTCAGGGGAGTGCATGTGTGTGTGCACACATGTACATGGAAGGAGCAAAGAAAGTGTCGAAGGAATGTGTCAATAATGAATGAAGTCCTGGATGAATGACAAGGACCAATGACTCAGAATCATCGGAACGGGCAAAACCTTCCTCTGGTTTGTGTTCAAATATTGACCAAGTGTGCAGATAGTATTGAGCTCAGCTTTCTCCTGGAAATGTTTAAGCCTTGAGAAGGCTCTGCTACAGAGACTCTCCCACCGAGACCAACTCCTGCTTCTCCTGGAATACCAAACATTAAACACACTGAGGCTCTGGGTTGTTGGTGGCTGGTACTTCTCCATTTGAGGAAGGACATCCCACCTGATGCCAGCTCTTCTGTATGTATAACTCAGGGTCTGTCCTTTTTCCAGTCCCTCGTTTACTATGTTGGGTTTCCAGGATCAAGCCATGCTGAGTGTGGCATGAACACAGGGACTGAGCACTTTCTAGGTTCTCTCTCTAGTCGGGTCTCTCTCTGTGGCCTGTGCTGGCCTCAGACTCATGAACCTTCTACCTCCGCCTGTCTAGTGCTGGGAGCGCATGTCTGTATCGCCATTCCCGGCAGTTGGCCTCCAGCAGTTCAAGCTCATTATGTGCCAATAGTGCCAAGCAAAAGACCAAACAGTTACCACACTGACCTCTGGAGATAACTGAGATTCAAACTACAGACCCATCTTTCTCCTGCAGTGACTTCACTAATTGGCTAATATCACCAGCCTCTGTTAGAGTCTAGGCAGAGAAAACACCAACCGTCATTCAGCACATGAGCCTGTAACGCCAGCTCAGTCTCCTCAGATGTGAACAAAAACACACTCACATCCCAGTGACAAACATCTTGGTGACTGTGCCCATTACCCATGTACACTGACAGACTGTGAGACCACAGTGAATCTTGTGAATCCAGCGAAATAAGATAAAGCAATACAAAGGCTGTTATTACACACACACACACACACACACACACACACACACAGAGAGAGAGAGAGAGAGAGAGAGAGAGCCCTCTCCTCAAGAACAAGGTCCACCCTGACTCCAAAGAGCATAGTCTTCCATGAGTGAAGAAAGGTTTGAGCATGAGGAATCTCATGCATTGGAGCCTGAGAAACAGGCTTGAACCATCGGTAACACTTTGCAGCAATATACATGATTAAGTTTTCCCTCTAAAGTGTGATTTTCTTTTATCTTGCAAGTGTCTCCTTAAACAATGTTTTTAATTAGGGCCCTTGTTTTCATTTATTCCTTTATTAGAGAAGCTTCATGCTTAGCCTGACATTCAAATGTTCTCAGAAATAAACACTTTCCATAAAAGCAAAATTTCTTCATAAGATCATCACTATTATGTTGTGTGGGAAATGGGATGGCACCTCGGGGAATTTAATGCTGTCAAGAGTCTATTTTGGTAATATGTGATGGTCTCCAGCGAAATCCACACTGCCTCCATTTGCTGGAGTTTCTCGAGAGGCAAGGAAGCAAACCCTTGCCACTGATTAAAATCAAAGGCAATTTCTTATATGAATAAGGAAATTATCTCTTAAAATGTAGCCCCTTTTAACGCTGGAATCTCTACAGACCCTGAGGTAAAATTTTGCTATCAGAAAGGAGTAAGAGATACCACACGCTGGAAGCCACACCATTTCCTCAGCACCCTTGGTTTCAGTTTTTCTTTTCTTGTTTGCGCTGGAGGAAGGATAAGAACAGAGAGAAAATATGCCCAAGAGAGAAACCCTTTCCTCTTTAGAGAATTCCATGTTTCAGAAGCAAAAGCCAGACAGGGCTGGGGTCCTTCAGTAACACATGTGTCATATAACATCTTAGTGTGAATGTAAGCATTTTCCTATGAAAAGGATTGATTTCTACCCCTGACATGGGACTGTAGTGATTGGGAACAATATATTGATTTTTTTTAATTAAAGCCATCTTCCCACTCATAATGGAAGGTCTTGCCCTTTGTGAAATTTATATCCATAGTCCTTGGGTGATGTCTGCAATTACAGCTCCCAGTGGCTAACACCACATTTGGGAACAGAAAGGAGTAATGGGAGAGATGTGACTTCTCTCCCTTCTCTTGGTAACGGGCTTTTAGTGTTGGTCAAAGGTGGCTTGATGGAAGGCTGGATGGATGTGGAAGTGTCTAGCTCCCCCCGCAAGACCCAGACGGGCAATTTCCCTAGGGCTACCCTGATTCATGTTCTCAGAATTCCCTTCATCTCTGCCTTGCACTGTGGAGCATCTGGAAGAAAGCGATGGAGAGACTGTGCTTTGCTGTTTAAGTCACCCAGGCTGTGGAATTCTGCTCGGGGAGCCAAGGAGGATGAATACTTTATTATGTTTTGGGGGTATTAGATTTCTTCTCATCAGCAAAGAGAAATCATGTGTGCTTATTTCTTGGGTTATTACAAAGATCAACTAAAATAATGTTTATGAAAATACATGAGAATTAATAAATGCTTCCAAACATAGAATTATATGAGTGGCCCCCTCAGCACAAACACCAGTTATATATAGATCCCTAATGATCTCTTTCAAGTGACAGACCAGCCTCCTGACAAGGTCATATGATAGAAAAATCACCATCACATGGATGTCTCTAGTGGAGGTGAGGCAGGTATCATCACAAGCTGTGGGCTGAAACTGTTCCACAGACAACCTTCTGAGTCAGCCCAGAACCATCCGAGACAGGCAGCTGATAGAAGATTGAAGAAAAAATAGGACCATTGTAAAGATTCATATTCCAGGAAAGAAGGGAGGGGATTCCTTAAGAGAGCAAAGGGAGGGGGCTGGGAGATGGCTCAATGGCAGAGTCTGATCCACACAACGGCCACATAAAAGGCAGGTGTGGTGGTACACATCTATAATCCCAGCACGTAGGAGGTGGAGGCAGTCAGATCTTTAGGGCTTCCTAGCCACCAAACCTAGTGGAATCAGTGAGCACCAGACAGAGGAGAAACACAGTCTCCAAGCATAAGGTGGAGAGTGACTGAGGAGGAAACCCAGCGTTGATCTCTGGCCTTCACATGCAAATGTACACATGCACATATATGTGTATGTTTGAAGAAAAGTAAGGAAAATTTAAATAAATAAACACAGGTTAAAAGAGGTACAGGCAGCCATGTCACCAATCTGGCCAGGTTTCTTTTTCATCTCTATGTTAGCATCAGTGGGACAGAACCATGGGTTTGTTGCTTCAGATGAAGATGTTACTGTACCCAGGAGGATCACTGTGTGCTCACAAGACCCTTACATTAGCAGAACTACATGTGAAAATTAAATAATTTGTTAGGTGTTCATTCCTTGATGAATCAGGGCTCATTATTTTGTTTCTTGATTTGATATGCCAGATTGGAGAGACAGTACAGTTCAGGCAAAAAAAAACCCCATGAGTGAACTGTGTGGTGGAGAAGTGTGAAAAGAGGAGTAAGCTCCTTCCCTAGATAGTCTGTGACTCCGCCCACTCAGGAAGCAGCCCAGAAATGAACTTTCCTCTCCGTTCTTCACCCAGGGGTTCACCTGGTGGAAAGAGGAGCCATGGCGAGTGTTCTGAGATTTAGCTAGCTTAGGGCAGTTGACTTATGGTGGTAGCCATGCACCCTCAAGGGAGCAGAGGTGACAGAGAGGTGATCATCTGTTAATTCCATTCCTTCCCCACCACGCCAGCTTCTCTCCAATGTCTAGATTCCCTTCCAACATCGCCCTGCTTCTTCCCCTCCACTGGACTTCAAAAAGCCTCCAATTCTGGTTTCTTCCCTTTTTCTATTCCCAGATCTCTGAGTATCTTGCTGACTGGGACATGTAAGTGTTTTTGCTGATGAAAACATCTTGCTTGGTTTTCCTTAGTCAATAAATTCCACTTCCACCAGCAGGAGCATGAGAAGCTCCCCACCCAGAAGCCAAAGGCGTCAGTGCCCAAGTTCTCTTTCTATTATTTTTTCCAATTGAACCTCTCCACTTGAGAACCTTTCCTTCCAGCACACCCCACAAGTCCCCCCCTATATACACAGGCTGGTCTGTTCCTCTCCTCACTGTGAAGGTGGCTCCTTGGGCATTCTTCCCCTCTTTCCAAGGCCAGCCCGTCACACATATCCCTACTACACTTGACCCTAGTGTCTGCAGTTTTCTTTGCCCTGCCAACACTTTCAAAATGCTGAGAATTCATCTCCTGGCCTCTCAGCAGCGTGTATTCAAATCATCTCTTCACAACATCCCAGGGGACCCTTTACTGAGAGGTGAAATGTGTCCCCTGTGGAGCCTACCAAATGCATGCCATCCTGGGAAGAGATGTGGACAGGACAGAGGGAGACACCAGGTCAGAACCCCAGAGCAGAAAATCTTCTCTCTTCCCCCATCATGAAGACCTGCTGAAAATGTCACGAATGGGCCATGTAACTAAAATATCCTCATACATGTTTTTACGTGTAAATCACAGGAAACGTAACCCTAATCCAGACATGATTGTGCAAACCTGTAATCCTCCTAACATTTTGGAGATGGAGGAGGCACACAGGTCTGAATTCTAAGTCCGTCTTTCGCCTCATAGTGAGCTTGAGGCTAGCCGGGGCTATGTGTTTGTCACTCTGCTTCAAAATGCGGTCAAGACTAAAATGGCTTCAGATGAGAGTTTTGGGTGGTTTCCGTTTTAAACTGCTGGACACATCTTGCTGAAATCTTAATGCTCCCTTGAATAGATCTCACACCAGACATAGTGGAATGGACTCACAGGAAGCAGGAGCTAGTGACTCTAACGTGTACAAAGAAGGTAACTGACACTGTCCCCCACTTTCCATGTGCTAGTGACCCATCCACAAATGCCCAGCTACCCAAGGTTTGTATAATAATTACAGGCAGACGTGGGAAGACTGGCACATGTTGCAAAATAGAAAGTAACATATTTTACTTGGAAAATGAAAACTGGATGTAATAATAAATTTGAATTCTGATCGGATGTGTTCAAAAGAAACATGTGTTTCTGCAACTAGCTAATGAAGTCCTGTTTGCTACGGGTTAACCTACAGTAGGATGTGGTGCCATGGGAGCCAAGGAGAGGGGAGATGGGCACATCAGCCGTGGGAGGATGGGGACCACTGCAGAGTGTAGACGCTTCTGAAGCCTGTCTTTAACTGTCTACTCCATTCCTGTGACAGCAGACAGGGGCTAAGTGATCTTTTGATGTTTAATTCAAGCCTGTCGCAGCTAGGATCTTCCGCTTATCTGGAAACGGTACCTGGCAGTGGCTTAAATGAATGAGTCAGGCGACAACTTCACTCGTGGGGGTGACACCTGGGCCAGGCGGCAGGAAGGAACTTGGAGTGAGCGCTTTGAAGGGGAAACCCCTTTGATTAGGTTTCCAATTACGGAGGTCATGTCTACATGTGTCTGTGACTCTTTCTAACAGACCCCTGAGCATGTGAACCAGAAACTGTGCTACTAGGAGTCGGGTTCTGCTAACCTCTGATTACAGGGTGAACACATTCTCTGTGCATGGCCATAAAAAAAAAAAAGTGAACAGAGGCTGGGACAGGACTCAATTAGTACAATGCCAGTAGCACAGGCACAGAGCCCTGAGTTAGTGCTCAGAGCCTTTGTGAAAAGCTGGGTGTGGTGATGTAAGCTTGTGCTGGGGAAGCAGACAGACAGGTCCTTGGAGTTCACCGGCTGTCACGGTGAGCTCCAGGTCAGTGAGTGGCTGTGAAAAACACAGCAGAGACAGTTCCTGAGGGAGGACTGTACCTCTCACCTCTGTATACACACACACGTGTGTGTGTGTGTGTGTGTGTGTGTGTGTGTGTGTGTGCGCACCTGCACAGACACCCCAAAAGGAGACAACGAAAGGCATTGACCGGCAGATGGAGAGGGCCGTGGAGTGTTCCATGAAAGACACCACAGAGTTTCCGCTGGGCTTTTTGCTAACTCAGAACCTACTACTGAGAGGCATTTTAAACAAGCCATTCCTCATCACCGTGGATACTGGCTATGCCATCTTCCATTAGATTGGAAAATCTCAGATTCCTCAACTGAACTTTGGTAAACCTGGACAGGATGACCATGGTTCAAACAGGCAGGATTCTGTGCCTATAATGAGAATGCCTTCCAAAGAGGCATGCTTTGGAACTTGCTAGATCTTCCAAGTGGATTTCACAGATCCACGGTGCTGCCATCAAGAGCATCTGGACTAGTGAGACTCCGTCTGCTTGGAAGGAGGGGGTGAGCTGGCGCTGTTCCTGTGGCCAACAGGAGAACCTTCCAAGTGGATGATACGGAAGGAAAGGAACACAGTGATGGGGCCTGGGCATTCATTCCTGTATTCTAAAATTAGAGTTCTCACCGAAGAGGCCTTCTGAATGAATGGAGTCGAACGTACAATGACTTTGGGTAACGATTCAGCAGCCAGAATTTGGCAGAGGTTTCATCTCAGCTTCTGGCGAGCCGATATGCAGGAGGGAGTCACTCTGTCTTCTGCTTTAACGGGAACACTGGCAGGAATGATGGACAGCCTACCTCACCCCACCCAGCTCACCTACTACCTGTCTCTCAAGAATGGAGCTGTGAAGCTGTAAAGTGTGAAAATAGAAAAGAAGGGAAATCAATACCTAGCATATTTGTACCGTTTCAGCTGGCGGCCATCTTGCCGAAAGATTCTAAGGTTCTTAGAGCAGGGTGGACTTGGATTTAAACATTCTTTTCTCACTCATTTCCTGTAGGCTAATCCAAATATTAAAAAAAAATCTTAAAGAACTCTGATTCTAATGGAGCCCACACAATCCAGGCAAAGCATTTAATACTACAAAAAGAGGCTATTCCTGCTCACTGGAATTTGGGTCAAATGAGAGACATCCAAAAACATACCTAGTCTTTAATGTTGTTCTAGATGTTTCCATTCAAACAAAATAATGGATTAGAAAGAGACATGAACCACTGCTGCCCTCCCCAGGCCCAGTGCTCTGCTGTGATGTCTGAGGAATCGTCTTTTCCAAGTTCTTGACCATTTATGAAATTCCAGGTTAGAGGACCATAGTGGCATTTCAACTGTATTTCAATAAATAAAGACTGCCCAAAGATCTAAGCGTAAAACAGTCCCACTGCTCAGCCTTACAGACCAGATTATGGTAACACACACCTTTAATCCCAGTAGCCACACTAGTTGCCATAGAAACTGGGCAGTGCATGCCTTTAATCTCAGCCCTAGAGAGGAGGAAAAGACGGGGGGAAGACAGCTCTCAGTGACAGTCTCATTCTGAGATTCCTGGAGACAGGGTCGCCATTTCAGACTGAGGTCGAAGTAAGAGCCAGTAGCTGGCTGTTTTGCTTTTCGGATCTTCAGGTTGAACCTTAATTTCTGACCCTGAGTTTTTATTAATCGCTCTTCATTTAAACATGCTTCAGAGGATAAAAAATCTTGAGGAAGACTGTTGTCACCCTTGCTAGTCCTTAAAGTATTTAAGACAATGTTGGGATGTAGATTAGGGCCATTCAAACTAAGATTTTCAAGGCTTAGGATGTGGCCCAGTTGGTGGAATGCTTTTCCATCAGTCAGGAACCTGGGTTCCATCCCAGTATGGCATCAGTTGGGTGTGGTGGCCAATACTTGTAATCCCAGTTCTTGGGAGACTTGGAGCCACAGAATCAAGTGTCTAAGGTCATTCTTGGCAATACAAAGTGTTTGAGGCCCAAATGTGCTATAAAAAATCTTGTATGTAAACAAAAACTCGAGTCGGTGAGCTGGTTTAGGAAGCAAACGTGCTGGCTGCACAAAGCCTGGTGACCTGAATTCAGTCTGAGGAACCCACACTCAGGCCTTGGTACACATGCCTCCATACACATGCATGCTCCCCACCGCACAATAATAAATAAATTTAATATTTAAACCAACGCCGACAAATGAAAAACAAACTGAAGCTCTCACTGACATTTCAGGAAATGAGAAAAACAAGTGTCGTGTGGACAGCTATTCATAAAACTTCATTTATTGTCTGTAAGTATGAATACTTATTCTAAAATGACGCTTCCCTTATAATATTGTGGTTCTTTTTCTCTATCAAAATAATGGTATAAGAGGTTTGGTTATTGCCTACTTGTAATTGGCTAATCAAATAGCAGTAGGGACAAACCTTTGTTTTACACACTTCTCACCTCACGTAGCCCAGGCTAGCCTCCAACTCTACGTGTAGGAGCAGCTTTGAGCTTCTGGTCCTTCTGTTCTCACCTCCTGCGTGCAGAGATCACATGTGTGCAACACCATGCCCAGTTTATCCAGTGCTGGGACACGGCTTTGTGCATGGTAGGTAAGGGCTCTGTCAACTGAGGGACAGCTCAGCCGGGATCCATTCTTAAATGCGATGACTCCACAGGGTATTTGTGTTGGTTCTTCATGGAAATGCAAGCATGCCCAGTGCTGTACGAATCCTTTCCCCATGGCTTTCCTTACGTTCAGCCAATGCGATATGAACATATCAAATGGGAGATCCCAGACACAGACAATTAAGTTTTAGATTCCATATTGTTCCAAGAGGTATGGTGATGTATCTCACACTGCCTTGCTCTCTCTTGTCCAGGACAAAAATCCTACCTTTGTCCTTGTGTCCACCTGCTGTAAGCCATGGCCTCCTAGTTACTTAGCAGGTAGATGTATCCATTATCGAGGGACTGCCGCAGTACAACACCACCCTTTTCTAATCCAAGTTACCCTTGTTTTCCTTAATAACGCACAGCTGTGCAGACATATCCAACAAGGGAACTTTGCAGTGCCTTCCCAGCGAGATGCTGAAAGGTTTTGCCTCAAAGGAAACTAGTAGATCTGTGTTAAGTTATTGCTGGTCCCTCACCGTGCCTAGGAGATAAATTAACCTTATGCTAGGTGTGTGTAGAAAAAAGCACAGTGTGTATAGGATTTAGTACTGTATGGTGGTGTGGCTTAGAACAAGTTCACCCCAGGTAAAGGTTTACCTGGCGTGTGTACATATAATTGAGCCGTCCAGTGACGATCCCCATTGATGCTGCCAGATTGTTCCTTTTGAGAATTAAACTCATTGAAGAAGCGGATGGATGAGGAGAGGAAATCTTTCAGTCACTCCTCTATTCCAACTAATGTTTGAACCCGTGGTGACTCTCACTTGGTGATCCTGCTGCTCACCAAGAAAGCACAGACACTGAGCATACTGGGGCCTCCCAATCCCAAAGTTCATAGTGGGGGTTGCCTTCAGCTGCCATTTGTGGAATGATTTATGATGTAGTCATCAGGGGCATGATGCCTGTCTCCAATATCATGATGAATGCCTCAGGTGAACTCAAATTCATGACAGTCAGTATTGATATCAACCCACTAGCTGAAAGTGAGTTTGAGCTCTCACACTCGTGTGCATGTGTGTGTATACATGTGTGGTGGTCAGAGGACAAAGTCAGGTGTCCTTCCTTCAATGCCATTTTTTTTGAGACAAGGAGACAGGATTTCTCATTGGCTTGAAGCTCACCTGGTGGGCTAGGGTAGGATCCACCTGTCTCGTCCTTCCTGATACTGGGATTGTAAGCACATGTCACCCCATCATGTGTGTGTGTGTGTGTGTGTGTGTGCGTGCTCATGTGTGTGTTTGTGTATGTGTGCTTGTGTGTGTATGTTTGTGTTTCAGTGTGTGACATGTATAGCGTGTGTGATGTGTGTTTGTGTGTGTGGTGTGTGTATGGTGTGTGTGTGTGGTTTTCTGCTTTATGTGTGAATACTTGTGATACTGCCATGTCTTTCAGGCGCTCTCCACCTTATATTTAGACAGGAGGTCTTTCACTAACCGTGGAGCTCACAGTTTTAGATGATCTGCCTGGCAATTAAGCCAAGAATCTCTAGTCTATCTCTATCAACTTTTCCCCAGCCATGTTTTTTGTTGTTGTTGTTGTTGTTGTTTGGTGCGTGTGCGTCGGTACTGGGAACTGAACTCAGGTCCTTACACTTGTGTAGCAAAAACTTTATTGATGGAACCATTCCCAAAGCCAAAACTCAAATTCTTTAAATTCTCTCTCTCTCTCTCTCTCTCTCTCTCTCTCTCTCACACACACACACACACACACACACACACACACACACACACACACTACTCTCCATACCTGTATTTAGACACTTCTCAATCAACAACTTTGGAGCCACCTCAGGGCTGTGATGAGGACAGTGACCCCCTGAGGAGCTCTGAAGGATGGGAGGGTATAGGAAAGGCCTCTGCTCTCCCCATAACTCTGTGATTAATGCTTGAAATGCCTGCATCAGCAGTTGCTCTCTGTGCTGAAGCTGCACTCCCCATGAGGCCTTTTAAAAAATGCAAGCCTTCCAGGCCTGGTGAGCACACTGTCACCCCTCCCCGGAATGGGCCTGTCAGATGTCCACATATCAAGGGGTCAAAATCAGGGTAAGAGGAATAGCAAAAAGGAGAAGTGATATTGAAAGGGACCCTGGGGAACCCAACAGGGTTCTGAGTTTGCTTCCAGTGCTGCTGAGCTGGCTTTGCCTCTGGAGGAGAAGCAGCTGAAGAAGAAATTGCCCGTTCCAAGGAGAAGAGAAATGGAATCTGGATGGACATAACACACTACTCGAGGGGTGTGGGGAAGATTCACTGCTCTGTACCTTCCCTGGAAGACTGCATCTTCTTTGCATAGCTACAGAAATGCTTTTCAATATCCTCACAGACTGTCCATGGGCCCCTGTTCTCCGCTATACTTTTGTGGCCACACACTGGAGTGTCTCCTTTGTCTTGAACACTGCTTGGATGTGAAGTAGTTGGAACAATAATGGGATCCTTCGAAGGAACAGTCTGGTGGCATGTATGGTTTGCTGCTGCCAGAGCCATTCTTTCTGAGGATTATCTGAGTTTAATGAATTGAAACTCGCAAGGATAATTAGCATAAGACTTAAGGTACTACCCTCTCGATGTAATTGAATTCAACTTACAAATTCACTGCTTGCACAATGGTATCTCTCTATTCAACCAAACATGTGTCTTTGTTGATTCTAAGTCACTACTCAGCTTTGTCTTGGGAGTCTTGGCATAGCCAAGGAAGGTTGCCCACAGAAGAGCTGGTAGGTATTTGAATATCTGTACTTGAACTGGAAAGTGAAATCTGTAAAATCTAGTCCTTGGAAATTACCTAAAAGCCATCCAGCTTTCTGCTGTGAAGCATGTCACCAGCTTTCTAAGGGTATATATAACCTTAGGGAAAGACCATTCTGTTGCTTATAGCAACAACCTGCTGCCTCCAGGGTGGAGCGTGCTTAGCATGCTCAGCTGCTGCCTTCCCCAGGAGGGAAGGTGAGCTTTGCTTACACTAGTGGCATTTCCAAGGGATTCCGTGTTGGGAGATCTTTATAGCACAGCGTGTCTTGCGTTCTACCGTCCTGGAATTGCAGGCACAGAAGCTGGAGGGCCTGTGAGACTGTAATTCCATCTGTATATCCCCATGGGTACTGGACACGCACGTGAAAGTGTCTCCTCTCTCCCTTCGTTGCCCCTTCTTCACTAAGTTAAGGGAGAGGAAAACAGACCAGCGACTGAGCTCTCCTTTCCTGGGCAGCTGAGCAAAAATTCATCCGCAGTGATCTCATCATCCAGCCGCCCCTGAGGAGCCACCAGGTCCAGCCAGAGTGACAGCTTCAGCTCCTCGGCTGTGCACAGTTGCCTGGCTGCCTTCTGTGCCAGTGTTTCTCCACACGGAATGGAGTCTAGCTGTAACCTCTCCCTGAGAACTCAAGCCACAGAGTACAGAGAATTATAATGCCACCAAAATCTGCACAGACAGAAAAATACTTAAAGCTTCAAAAGAGCTAAACAAATTTTCAAATAAAACAAACCTATAAAGCCAGTGACATCCAAATGAACAACATTAATTTAATTTGAAAGGATGACTGCCCCCCCTCTCTGTTTTTCAAGAATCCACTGTTAGTCAGCTTTCTTTGAGTTTGGGGGATTGGATAGAGCGTGGCATGTGCATATGGGTTCACACTCAGGGATATGGGTGTGTGTGTGTGTGTGTGTGTGTGTGTGTGTGTATCAGGGTACATTGCCACCCACTCTCATTTTCAGACAGGGTCTCTCTTGCCTGGAGCTTAGCCTTCAGGCTAGGCTGATTGGCCAATAAGCCCAGGTATCTTCCTATCTCTGCTCCCCCCCCACTCCACCCCCATGCTGGAACTATAAGCACACACCACCACGTCTGGATTTTTTGTTTGTTTGCTTTAGTTTTGTTTTTTGTTTTTTTTAATGTGTGTCCTTGGTATTAAACTTGGGTCCTCACGCTGGTAAGATAAGTCCTTTAGCAACTGGGCTATCTTTCCACATCTGTGAATTAAAGTTGTCTAACGTTGTGGCAAAATAGCCTGCAATAACTGACTCAAAAAGAGGAGAGGTTATTTCAGCTCACATTTTCAGAGGTCTGGGCCCGTAAGTAATGGATACAATCATTTTGGCACTTTGGTAAAGCAGAACACAACAGCAGGAGAGTGAAGCAGAGGAAAACTGTCCACCACCTGAAATCTGGGAAGCCAAAACAAGAGACAGGAAGAGGTGGAGTGTATCCCCTTTCATCTCATGCTTCTGTCACCCTGACTTCTTCCCAAGGAGCCCTACCTCTGATTCATGCCATGGGATGCAAGGAATACTTTAACTCACAGACCTTATCATACAGCAATCCCCCCTTCGTAGGCACCATGGAGGGTTGGGGTGCCTCAGACCACATTTCTCTTGACTTCTATGGCGCACTCAGCATTTTTATCCCAGAACACGAGTGGCTTTCTGTGTAGATTGCCTTTGTGTTGATACAGAATGTCGAGGGGTCCCAGTCAAGAGTAAGGCACACAGAGAGAACAGGAGGTCAAAGCTGAAGCTCGCCCAGGCAAGGAGGCTGCTCCTTAGATGGAAGCCCAGCCCAAGGGAAGAAGCGCCAGGCTCCAGGGCATGGACCTTCCTGAAATCCTTAGGGGTGGTGAACAGTTTGGAGGAACAGGGGCTGCTGTGTGTCCTCCATGCGGAGGAAACTGTCACAGCACATGCCTGAGAACAACGCCTTGTCTCAACTGCGGTCTGTCTGTTCCCTGGATGGACCACACCAGAATACGTTCTTTGAAGTATGTGACACCTGGCCATCATTCATGCTATTGACCGGAGCCTTGGAAGATGAGGCCACACGCGACTTCTCAAAGGATAAGGTCTTGCTTCACGGAATCTGTGAATCTCTCGCCTGGAATTCTTTTAGTTAAGCTGCTGTGGACATTCACCCACATGAGGATCAAGGTATCTCAACGATGCCCCTGGGATTCTGGGAATCTGGCTTTTAGTCCTCATCAACAGGTCTGTCCCTTAGTGCTTGTACATATGTGCTTGTGCCTATTCATGTGTATACATGTGTATGTATGTATGCATGTATGTGTGTGTGCGTCCCAACTCTCTGACCTTTGGTCAACGTGGAAATAGGCCTTTTTGGCCCTCCACAACTACTTACTGGCTTGTTCCTTCTGGAGAACTCATCCTGCGTTCTCATATACCCTAGGACCACCTGCCCGAAGATGGTGCTACCCCAATGGGTTGTAAGCTTGCGGTCCTTGCTACGGTGAGCTACGGTTCCTCTGCACCTACTTTCTTGAGACCTTTGCTGCAGAAGAGAGGCTGCATTGTTAAATACTTTTTCTACATTTATTGTGATGATTGTATGACTTTTGCCTTTGGGTTAGTTCATGGGTGTTGCTCATTCACTGTGTGTGTGGAGCCATCTTTGCATTCATTGAGTGTGGCATTTGCTCCCTCCATTGGGCTACTGAGTTCGGTTTGTTAGTACGTCAGGAGTCCCTTCTGATCTGTACTCCCCAGGACATCGTCCCTTATTTTCTTTTCTGATGTTCTCCTTGCCTGGCTTTTTCTGTCAGAACACAGCTGGACTCACAAATGCGCTTGGAAATTTGCTTCCACTCACTTTGTGGGAAACTGGAAGTGGCTGGTATGAACTTGCTTTTGGTACAATTCCTCGGCGAGGCCGTCTGCTCTGTGGCTTGCTTTCTTGGAAGAATTTTGATTAGTGACTCAGCCTTCTTTCTCATTTTTAGTTTGTTCAGATTTTCTATTTCTTCATGTTTAGCCCTAGTGTGTGTCTATAAATTCAGCCGCTTCCTCCACGCTACTCAATCTGTTAGCAGATAGTTTCCAGTAGCCCGCACTGTCTCTGTGCTCCTGAGGTGTCAGTTGGAGTGGCTTCTCTTCCTCCACCATTTTAAGACCGTCTCCCCTCATTTTCAGTCTCAGCTCTGGTCAGCTTTCTCTGGCTTTTCAAAAGTCAGCTCTTCATTTCCTTGACACTTTGCATTTTCTAGTCTCTATTTTTTAAGCTTTGATCTATCATACCTTTCCTTTGCTGATGTCAGGCTTCATGCGCTTTCCTGCATCTCTGTGAAGCTGGGCTGCTGTCACTTTTCCCTTAGAGTAGACAATGCTGGAGTGGTCACCCCTCTTAGAGCTGCCACCATGTTGCTGCGGCGAGCCCCTACCTCTGTTTGCTACAGTGGGTTTGTTTGCTTGTTTTTTTATTGCTGTTTCTCCTTTGACTCCTCTTTGGCCAGTTGGTTGTGCAGGAGGATTGTGGTGCTTAATTATTACATATTCACGTGTCCTCTAGCTTATTTATTTTTCTGTTATTCATGCCAACTTTCATACCAGGTGGTTTGGAAAGGTACTTGAGATGATTTCAGTTTTCTGAAGTTTCTTAAGGCTTGATTTGAGGCCTGCCCTGTGGCAGATCATAGAAACCTTGCACTTGGGAAGAAAGAACTGATATGGAATGGAATGTCTCCTCTGTGACTGCTAGGTCCATTTGGTCCAACACATTGCTCAACCCTAAGATTCCTTATTGATCTTCTCCAGATTCCCTGTCCAGTGATAAAGGTGGGAGGCCAAAGTCCATGTCATTGCTAACACAGCACTTCTGGGACCATTTGCTTTATATATGTAGGGACCCTGCAGAGAGGTGTGGACACATCACATTATCATATCCCCTGATTAACAACACCTTTTTGATTATATAATGATCATCTTCTATTTTTACAGATTTCAACTGAATGTTTATTTCTACCTATTTAGTATGGCCACCCTGCTTTGTTTCAGTTATCATGTGGACTAGTTTTAATCCCATTACTTTAATCTATGTATATTCATAAGGTTAAAATGAGTCTATTAATTCTCAATTATTTTATTTTATTTTATTTTGAAACAGGGTCTGATGTGGCCCAGGCTGACATTGAGCTCACAATATAACCAAGGTTGACCAAATTCTGATCCTTCTGCCTCTACCTCCCGGGCACTGGGATAACATAATGTCCCATGGTTCCTAGTTTATGTGGAACTTGGAATGTCACCCAGGGCTTGGTGCATGCTAGGCAAGTGCTCCCCCAACTTGTGCCACATTTCCAGGCCTACAGGAAACCTCTTGTAGGCAGAGTACAGCTGACTTCTTAATTCATTTAACCATTCTGTATCGTTAGATTGGACAGTTTAATATGCTTATATTTGATGGAATTGTTGACAGCCATGAACTCAAACCATGTTTCCGTTGTGTTATGGTTGCTTTTCAGATCTGCTCTTCCTCTCTCCTCCTCTCGTTCCTCGTGTGATTTAGCCATGGTTATACTGCTGTGCTTTGGTTTCATTCTTGTTATCATCTGTGCAGCTTCTCAATGCCTTTCCTTTGTGTGTATCTGAGTCTTCAATTGCAGGACATCATTTTAGGTGGGTACCGCCCGACTTTGCTCACACTCAAACCTTTATATTTTCATTTCTTCTTTACACTATGCTGTTGAGATGATAGCTTAATTCTTTCAATGGTATTCACCTATCAAAGATCCTGATGGCTGTATTTATTTTAACACATAACTCATTCTCACTGAGCTGTGCGGTACTTATGGACAGACAGTTTTTATTCCCTTTCAAGTACATTTGATTGGATTTTATGCCTCATGAAGGCACAGAATGTGATGTTTTTGTCAACTATTTTACCCTAGCATTAGGGTAGGACAGAATAGTCACACTGTATATACTTATTGAATCAATAAATTGATAGCAATTGTGGTTTTATGTAATGGGCAATTTAATGTTTATATTCCCCTTTGTTAAGTCAGGAAAACTGCATGTGTTTTCCGCCACAGCCTCCTCAGAGCACAGAGCTAAGTAAACAGTCTTTCATTTTTGTATTGAAAAATGAATGGAAATGAATGATCAGTAGCCAGAAACTAGTAAAAAGAAAGCTTGAATTCAGCCATGGCCTCGGCGTTGGATGTCCAAAGGCAAAGGGAAACATTGCCCTCCTGGGATTAACCTCCCTCAACGTTCTCCTGTGTTTTAATAGGGTTCCCCGAGCTTGACTTCAGAGTCAAAAGTACGGCCACCATCTGGGTGCCCAAGAAGGTACCTCTGAGAACATCCTATATGTCTGCATTCTGCCTCTGGAACTCACCTTTCAGGCAATCTCCTTGCCTGCCTGGTCCAGTGCTCTGAGAGAGGGTCTGGGATGCAAGCCTTTGCCTAGAATTCCTAACAGATACCTCTGAAGATGAAAACTAACCTGGTGTTAAAAATAAACAAGTGACATGAAAATGAGAGTGGGATGTGTTGGGGGGCAGCCCAGGGGAAGAAGTGGGAGGATTATATCATATACATATGTGTATATTATATGATAAATATATGATATTATATATAATGTATCTATAATACACATATATGAAATTCTTAGTGAATAGATACAAACATTGCTTAAAAAAATAAATGGAGTGTAGCCTTGTCCACAACAGCTAACCTACAGAACCAACCTAGATTTCCAACAAGAGCAAACGAATGTGTGGCATGAATGGAATGCTTTTTAGCCATAAAGATGAAGGAAGTTTCGATCTTTGTGGAAAAAATGGATGCCATTGGGGACAATCGTATTGAGTCAGTCAACTCAGTCTCAGAATAAATATCATGTTTTCTCTCATTTGTGGATCCTAGATTTTATATAGATACATGAAATCACATATGCATGTTCAAACTGTTTGAAACAGAGGGAAGTAATGGGGCTTGATGGATGGAGTAGTAGCTAAGGGAGGAATATGCTCAAAGTATGTTATATATTTGCCTGAAAGTAACCCACAGAATCCCGTGTACCGAAAAACTAAAACAGAGGCCTGCAAGGTGGCTCAGCAAGTGAAGGAGCTTATGTAGAGCCTGGCAATCTGAGTTCAACCCCTGGGGCCACCTAAAGGTGGAAAGTCAGAACTGACTCCTCAAAGTCGTCCCCCGACCTCCACAGGTAGTCTATGGCATTTCCATGCTCCACACACACAGTAAACACACATGCATGCACAGCAAAATAGTCATTTTTAAATTAAAAGGAAGTCAATAAGCAGAGAAGGCGTGAGAAAGGGAGAGGGAGCACTGGTCAGAGAGAGCAAGCTTGGGGGAGAGACACGATTGACTGAACTGACTGGTGATGGAGGTCAGGGCTGAGATCTGAGGCTCTAGGTCACTTGCTGTTTGTTTGTTTGTTTGTTTGATGTTTGTGTGTGTGTGTGTGTGTGTGTGTGTGTGTGTGTGTGTGTGTATGGAATAAACCAGGGCTTGCCATGATTTTGATGCTCTTTAGTTGTGAACACACACACCGATTATGACACCCTCACTCCCTGCTTTACTTAGCTTTGTAGGCCTTCTAAAAGGCTATGATTCTACGGAAGACGCTCTGCATGGATTGCAAATTAAAATGTTTCCAGGACTCTTATATAATATTCACCTATGAAAAATAATATGATTTCCTTTTTCCCCCTTCATATACTACAGTTATATAAAGGAAAGCTCAAAGAAAGGAAGCTTGAAACGCCATGGTGCAGAGTGAGCCATGGTTGAAGGAGGACACTACCATCAAGAGGAGAAATTCCAGTCATCTGAGGAGCTGCTCCTCCCTGCCCCTCTAAGGGTAACCCTCTGGCAGCAATGAAGACCTCTAAAAAGACTTGTGCTTCCCTCCTAGTGGTCCCCATGGAACTGGAATTTCCCCAGGAGTCTCATGCTGGAACAAGGAAAAGAATCCTGGTGCCAGCCAGAGAAGGAACTTGCTGTTGTGGTAAAAATAAATTGGCGCCATTCCCTGAGGGGTGGCAGTGGGCAGCGGACCACGAGGGGCAGCGGGTTCTAGGTAGGGAGCTGCATGGTAGGTGAGAGACCTCAGTGGATCCTGCTGGTCCCATGAGGATGGCAGGTGAGAGACAGAGATGGATAGGTACGCCATGCAGAGTGAGGTTGGATGTTTATTTAGTGGGTTATGGAGGGGAATAGGAAAAAAGGAAAGGGGGAAGAGCAGAGAGAGAGAGAGAGAAGGGGGAGAGGAGAGGAGAAGGGAAGCTACCTCTTTGGGAGAGAAAGAAGGAAAGGAAGAGGCTCTCAGGCTGGAAGCAGAAGGAAGATCCACTTGCCTTGGCAGATGGGGAGGGAGAGGGTAGAGCTTTTCTCTTAAAGGAACAGGACAGACCATTATACTTGTCAACCCACAGGAGAGCCCACACAATTCTAATAACTTGTCAGACTACACAGTAGAAGAGACTGGAGTTGAGACAATGACAGGTCAGCATTGGCCAGGGTCACACCTTGACCATGACTACATAGGGATACTTACCTATTGTTCCTCTACAAACCTGAACTTCATGTCAGGACCTTGAAGATGATCTGGTGCAGGGCAGGGGAGTTAGTCACCAGGCCTCTTTGTTTCTCTTCCCAATGTGGTCACAGTGAAAGGAACCTCTCTTCTCTGCTTTCCGCTAATATATTTGTCTCTCTTGCTGGTTTGCTGAGGGTGGGTAGCTAAGTCTTGCTTGTAAGAGCTGCCAGGGCACAGGCTGTGACCCTGACAACTCTGTAACATAGGCCCACTGTTAGGCGTGTCTGTGTGCTGGTCTATTCCCCATGGATTGTGGATACATGATGTGGGATTCCCCTCTGTATGCTGTGATTACCATTGGTTAATAAAGAAACTGCTTTGAGCCTTTAGCAGAGCAAGGAAGAACAGAGCTAGGCAGAGAAAACTAAACTGACTGCTGGGAGAAAGGAGGCAGAGTTAAAGGAGAAGCCATGGAGCCACTGCCAGAGACAGATGTGCTGAAACTTTGCTGGTAGGCCACGACCTCGTGGCTATGCACAGATTAATGAAGATGGGTTAAATTAAGATGTAAGAGTTAGCCAATAAGAAGCTAGAGCTAATGGGCCAAGCAGTGATTTAATTAATATAGTTTCTGTGTGATTATTACGGGAGTCTAGGTGGCCAGGAAATGAACTAGCAGCCTCCTTACAACAGATACAAGCATGGGCATTTCAAAATGTAAGGTGTCATTGTTGATAACCCAGGGAACCTGACTGGGATGGATATGATACAGAAATAACAGAGGAGAAAATCTAAGGTCTTACAGTTATTCTCCCATAGGGGGTTGAGCCTTCCTTGTCTACTTCCTGCTTTGTGATTTCTTTCCAAGGGTGTGTCAGGGACCAGCCTCGACAAAAATACCACTTGCCAGGGAATTTAGAAATGTACATAAAAATATGAAGGCATATTAAAAAATATAAAAACAGAAACCATAGGATAGTACCAGGAGGGAGTTCCAATGGATAATGAAATCCCTGCGTTTAATTTTCCATGCACTTTTATACCCCAATACCACAGGGGGAAGAAGACAAAGGACAGCTAGAACAGTTACTTGCTTCAATACTTTGAGCCATCAAATCATTAGCATTCCCTTGTTGAAGTAATGAACCCACCCTAGACCAAGTGTCCTGAAGGCAGCCACTCCCAAGGTCAAACCTCCTATTTCAAAAGATTTCAAAAGAAGAAGCAGAAGTATGCTTGAATTTCCCCACCATTGCTCAGGGTGCAGTGGATCTAGCTGTAGGAGCCTTCTTAATGTCAGAAAAACCAAGTGACCACATCCTGATTCAGGGTGTGGAGTCCTGATCACCATTAACAACTGAGCAGCTTCAAACTCTCTGACCTTCAGACCAGGTTAGAAACAGGCTTGAATTTTTGGGCCTCCTCAAGGGTGAAGTACCCTGATAGTTTCCACTTTTTCCTCCTCAATCCTCACGGAGCGGGCACTGGTGCAACTCACTTCCTGGCATACTTGAATTGTGTCCTTCCTCAGCACATCCAGTTTAAGCGAAGAGGAGTGTGCTCAGGCTTGGAACTACAGTATTACTACTGTTCTTTCATTCCCGCATGTCCTCTTGCTGTCCACATATGTTAGTGACCAGTATGTGCTGTTCGTTTCCACTCATCCTTTTCACTCTATAAGCGGGTACTTTGCTAGGATCCATGCAAAGCCTGAGAAATTTAGTTCACAATAACCCGCTCTTGCTCTTGTGGGATTTACAATATAGCCATGAAGCAGTTTCTCCTAAAATACCTTTAAACTTAAGAGTCATTTAATTAAAGTAAAACAATTACATAAATACTATTACGGGTGATTCTCAAATACGACAAAAAGCAATAAAGGTAATGTTTGTACAATTTAAATTAGAAGAGCCCGAGGTGCATTATAGAATCAGTGTTAATTTCTTTCCTTTCTTCTTAGGGTAAGAGAACATTTGCTCTGTCTAGTAATCTCCCAGGCACTTTCCTGATACCAAAAACCTGCCAGAAGAAGATAGATTTGCTGAGTTGGAAGTGCTTCTGACCAGGGGAGAAAAGAAGTCACCATTTACCAACATCATTAATGCATTAAGGCTGACTGAGCCCTTCTGGTGTATACTGGACAGTTTTCTGGGGGAAGGACACAGACGCCACTGTAGGGACAGATCTGAGGCAGGCGAGCAGACAGGGTGTTCCAAGCAAAGGAGGCAGCGTGGGGAGTTAGCTGAGAATCATGAGTGTTGGTTCTTATTTATTTATTTAGGTCTACGTGTATGTGCACACAGCGTGTGCGTCCGTGTGTGTGTGTGTGTAGGCCAAAAATAATCAACCTTGGTTGGTGTTTCTCAGGTGCTAGGCTGAGACAGTGCCATCCTCAGTGGACAAAGGTCCACGTGTGCAAGACTCAGTGCCCAGCCCATCAGCTGCTGAGGGTAGTGAGACCCGCGAGTGGCAGAGCTTCATTAGGCCCGTGGAGGAGTTACCAGGACCCCCGTCTGCCCACTTTCTCTCTTGGTTCCCAGTGTGATGTAAATGCACTCCTCTGCCATGTTTCCTGCCGTGCTGTCTTGTCTTTCCACAAAGCAAGGGAATACTTGGTCACGTAACAGGGACACTGAACTTGCACCCACTGCTACACACCGGCCAGTGGCAGAGATGGGTACAAACGCTTAAGATCGCAGAGATGGGGCAAGCTGAGAAGACAGTGGATTAGTATCTGTTTAAAGCAACTGCCTTCTCTTTCATCTCTAGCAGGCAGATGATAACAGAGAACGGTGAAGGGACAAAGACAAATTCATCATTGTGGAGCTCAGGCCTGGGACTCTGCTCCGTTGTCAACCACATTTCTGGGACTTGTGATGCCTCTTGTCACACTCTGCCTTGCCCGTTGTGTGGATGTCTGGGCTCAGGCACCTCTTGAAAGGCAGAGTCTTTTTGCACAGTTATTTATTCATTCATTCACTCATTTATTTATTTGTGTGTGAGGTGTGTGTGTGTGTGTGTGTGTGTGTGTTGTGGGTACACACATGCCGTGGCTCACAGGTAGAAGCCCCAATACAAGTTGCGGGAGTCAGTTCTTCTGCTATGTGGGTTCTAGGTATCAAACTCCACTGGTCAGACTTGGCAGCCAGCACCTGTATCTACTGAGTGATCTCTCCACTTCTGCATTTAGCTTCTGTTGACGTCAGCTGTGTACTTCTTCATGGGCACCTGAGCATCAGAACAGACAAACTATTAACAGTGTGCACTGGCTAAGCACAGGCTGACTCTTCCCTGCAATATGGAGTACGGGTGTGTCTTTACAAGACAGACTATGAACACATTCTTTTCTGGCCCTTCCATCTCCTAGCAAAGTGAAACTTCCAACACCGAGGCAAAGGCAATTGTCCCTGTTCCCGACATTTTCGTTCCAGGCAGAAAGCTAACTGTCACACCAAGAGAAGACTCAGAGAGGCTGTCGTTTTGGTTGTTTCTACACACAGGGCCGGCAGAGGCAATCAGGCTGTAGCCAGGGTTGTACTTAGTGTACTCTTTCTTCACGGTGGCTCTTCCATTTTTGCTGCGTTACAAGACTGACCTGACCTCGCTGGGCACCTCCTCCATGTAAGCTCCTTAGTGACTATGCTATACCCTTCCACTGCACAGACACATTAAGGGGGCGGAATATTTTGTTGTGCTAATTGTCTGAGACAGGGTCTCATGTACCTCAGGTTGGTCTCAAACTTGCTATATGACTGAGGATGATCTTGAACTTCTGTTCCTCCTGCTTCTACCTGCCAGGTTCTGGAATTACAGGTGTGAACCACCATGCTCTGGGATGGAACCCAGCTCCTTAGAAAACTAGGCAAGCATTCTACTAGATTTCCAGCCCGAAATACAGCTTTGTTAAAGGTCACTTTCACTTCTTGTTTATGACAAATGACCTCTTACAATGACTTCCCCTTCCGCCTTCCAAAGTAGGCTTCATGGCGACACCAGACCTTGGTTGCAACAGACAGCTCTGGGCAGAGGTAACTTTCTCTCACATCTTTGTTTCAGCCCACACCTGGCATCGCAGGGTGGATGTTCCTTGCTATGTTTTCCCCTCTTCTGAGAGGCAGATTATTACTATACTAAGTGCCTTGAGCAAAACTTAATTTATCCCACTGACTCACATCTGCAGAACGAGTGCTAATGGGAAGAGCTGTTTGAAACAGAGCAGAAATGCAGGCTCACACTGTTTTTAAAAAAAGGAGAAAGAAATGGGCTGACATGGTTCCTTGGCATGAGGGGATTAAGACGGTTTTAATTATCTCACCTGGCTTTTGTTATTTCCTTTATTCTCGCTCCCCGCTGTTTCCTCTTTTCCCCTCCTCTCTCCAATGTGGTCTCATGCAATCAGACGTGATCAGCTGAATTTCCCCTTTAGGAAAGTTGAAGGGCCCCAGGTTACAAAAGTAAAAATCACAGTTCAATATGTTCATAACTCTGTGCTGACAACCGAGGCAGCTTAAGCTGCGATGCTCACTCATGTATGAATTCCAATGTTAACTGAAGGCTCAGGTCTGAGGATGCTGCACTTTTTTTTTTTTTGAATAAAGTAAATGGGTTTCTAATGTGCTCTGGAGGTGAATGGAAGATGTCGTTACTGAAAGCACCCGAGCCATATCAGGAAGGCTAATCTCAGGCGTATTCTTTGGTGGGAGCCAGCTGCCTGAACACAAAGGTGTGGTGTTGGGGACAGGGCAGCCTCTTTTATTCAGCTGAAATGGATCTATGCCCCAGCACAAAGAAAAAGCATGTCCTTCTTGGCTTTTATTCTAAGGTGTTTGTTGTTTTCTCCTTTAGAGAGCTCTGCGGGACCCAACAGGGAGCAGGAGATTTCCACAGACCCTTTTCCTCTTTGTTATCTGAAAGTCTTCTGTCAGAAGGGTTGGGAAGCAACTTGGAGCACCGACTCATTTAAAGTAAAGCTTGAAGGGGAAGAGAATGAACAGAGAAAAGCAAAGGGGCTACCCGGGGAAGCCAAGTCTGTTGCTGCAAAACCCAGTGGGACAGAGTTGCTGAAGAGAGATGGTGACATCTTGCACTTTGGTGCTGGGTGGAGAGACTCTGTCCCAGCCAGTGTGTGTGAATGTGAGTGTGAGTGTGTGTGTGTGTGTGTGTGTGTGTGTGTGTGTGTGTGTGTGTGAATGTAGAGCCAGGAAGGAGGTCTGTTGACTGCTACCCTGAGTGTCAGGACGCCCAGTCAGGGTACCAAGCTTCCGTCTGTCACTTCTGCTGAGCGAACAGACCTCAAGGTTTCTGCCGCCTCTCTCCTGAGTGGAGACACCCTGAAGTTGCCTTCCCTTTTTTGTTCCTGCTGGGTGGAGAGACTCCAAAGGTCCTCCCTCCATTTCTCCTGCTAAGTGGAGAGGCCCTGAGGTTCCCCACTCTGCTGTTCCTGCTAGACGAAGAGACCCCCCCAGATTCCTCCTATCTGATGCTCCCGCTTTTATAAGATGAGGAGATGGGATAAGTGAAAAGATGTACAAGACCTGTTGTCTCAGCACATGGGGGGCTGAGGCCAGAAGATCACAGCTTCAAAACCAACCTGAGCTCCAAAGCCAGGCTCTGTCCCCAAAACAAAATACTACAGTAACAGAAAGGCACATCGTCCACCAAGGAAAAGAGCCTGTTCTCATAGAGATCCAGACCAAAGGGCATCATGCCTGCCAGGGAGAAGAGAATTGCTCCAGCTTCTGGGGAAATCAGTACGGAGGTTTCTAAAGCCAAAACAACAGCAAAAGACAAAAACAAACGCCAATACCGGCAAGAAAAAGGGAATAAGTGATTCAAATGACCCAGTTCATAAACTGTACAGACACTTCTACACCCTCGTTTACGGCAGCACTATTCACAACATCTAAGTGACGGAGCCAACCTAGGTGTCAAACATCAGAGGGATGGACAAGGAAAAGTAGTATATGGGCACCTGGAATTGTATTCAGACAGAAGAAGAGTGGAACCTTGTAATATGTAGGAAAATAGATACAACTGGGGATAATCATGTCATAAGTGAATCAAATCAGTCTCAAGCAAACATTCTGTGTGCTCTCTCATTTATCGGTCCTAGATTGTATGTAGCCACATAAGTTATACACGTACAGGTTAAATGAACAGTGGTGCAAATGTCTAGAGGAACAAAGCATTTATGAGGGGAAGAAGGGCGAGGGTAAGGGAGAGCAATGGGAAACGAAGGGCAGAGGGTATGTTTAACACAATATATATGCCACTAAGAATTTTTTTTAAAAAAATTAAAATATGAGAGGAGCCTGGGGAGACAGTGACAGGCCTGGACTTCAGAGATCCTAGCATACCTGGAAACAGGTTGGCCTCCTTCTGGAATAAGCTTTGCCTGGTGACTTGTAGCTGGGCCACATCTCAAAAAAAAATGATGCAGCATCTGAGGTCAAGTGTTTGCCAGTTAATCGCAGGACCCCAAGGGACCCCAAGCTGCACTGGGGCTCTCTGTGTTATTGAGGAGCACTCTGGCAGAGGCACGGTGCCCTGTCTTCATAAACACCGATGGGAATGTGAAGGACATTGCATCTCACCCTCACACAGGAACACCCCCACAGACCAGAGCATGCCAGGAAAAATCACACCAGAGTCCACCTAACCTGTGGCACTGAGCCCAGTGATCATGGCAAGCTAACATCAGCAGAACCAAGAGCAAACAAGACCCTGGCTACCCATGGACAGCTCCAGGGAGCCCTGTGGGAAAGTGGTGTGAGACAGAGAATACATATCCCACCTTTGATAAGTGCTGGCTGAAATAGAGGAAGATGAGTTTCCATGGTTTTTGTGCTGCCTCTGGCAGCTGGATTTGGCTTCCTTGGTCTTCGTTGGTCATAGTGCTCCTTCCATTTGGGAAGAATCGAGGCGGTGGATGCCCAGAATCCTGGCAGAAACTGCTGGCTGCCAGCCAACATCAGAGAGCCAGGAGGATTTGGCTTAGATGAGCCTGTTATCAGGTGAGCGCAGGTAAGCAAATCAATAACATGCAAATCGGGGCCGTGTGTGTGGTCAGATGAACTGTTCAGAGCCCATTGAGAGCAAGTTCGGTGCTGCTTCCTTGAGTGCTGAATGTCCGAAGAGTCCCCTGGACGCTGTCCAGAGCAACGATATCAGGACTGTCTAATGAGCTGCGGAAATGAGGATGGCACTTATTTGTCTATGTGGGAATAGGTAACACCACTCTGAGAACTCGATATGGGTCTTAAAGACTATGTCTGTCGAATCTGTCACAGGATTACACACACACACACACACACACACACACACACACACACACACTCACTCACAATGTCCAACTGGAACAAAAGGAACGTTCCCATTTTTCAATAGTGACCCCTTACCCTTGATTGGAAATGTTGGCCTCTACTCAATTGGCAACTTGAGCAAGTTTATCCTGTGCTGAGCAGGGAGAGAGGGATTTAACGGGCAGGGTGTATGACCTCAGTGGTAGCCAGTTTATTAGGAGTAAGGAAACGCCAGGAGGGTTGAGATCAGAGCGTGCCCCCCTTCCCAAGTGCTAGGACCACAGACATGCACTACTTATGGTCACTTTATGCAATGCTGGACATTGAGCCCAGAATTTTGTGCATTCTAGGTAAGCACTCCACCAGCAGGGCTGCCTTCTCCACAGTCAGTCCCATCTCCGAGATGCCTCTTGAGAAAGCAGATCCCATCCTCAGACAGAGTGGCTCTTAGCTGTGTGTGTGTATCAGTGTCTGTGTTCAAGTATGCAAAGGTGTGTTGAGCCATGCTTGTACTTGTGGAGACCAGACGCGAATGTCTCCTATTGAACCTGGAGTTCGCTGATTTAGCTAAACCTGCTAGCCAGGAAGCCTCGGGGATCCTTCTGCTCCTGGGGCTAGGATTACAGTACACACCAACAGGCCTATCTTTTTAGCTGGATGCCGGGTCTCTGAACTCAGATCCTCATTTCTGAATAATAAGCATTGTTCCCACTGGATCATCTCCCAAGTGCGTGCTGGCCCCTACTTTAATGAAGGAGGACCAACCCTCTGAGATATGAGAAGCAGCAAACAGGTCATTCACACAGGGTATTGTGCTCAATAAAGATGTCGATGTAGATGGTTAACAACATACAGAAATAGATACACCAGCAAATCTGATAAATTATTAATAGTTTAAACTATGAGTTGTTAACTTTTAAAATTATCACCGTCTTTAGAGAGTATGTTGGCATATCTTCACTGTTTAAAACACTTGGCCCTCCAAAACGTGGATTATCTGGTCGAGGTTCTTTGGTCTCCAAAAGGCAGCAGAGAAGGTAGCAACTAAAAGCCATTAACTCCTCTATGCTTCCTTTGCTGAAAATACAGGGGGAGAAGGATATTTAAAGGCAAAGCCAGAAGAATGGTCCCTACTCAGAGCCCTTTCTTTGGGGGCTGGGGGGACGTGTTTGTGAACGCATTGTCTATGGAGGCCAGAGCCAGTTCCAAGTGTTGTTTATCAGATGCCACCATCTTGTTTCTTGAGACACGGTCCGTCATTTGTCTGGAGCCCACCCAGTAGTCTAAGCCAGCAGGCCAGGAAATCCTGGAGATAAACCTTTATCCATTGCTCTAGTGCCAGGATGACAAGCACGAAACACCATGCTTGGCTTTTTACTTGAGTTTTGGAGATCAAACTTAGGTCCCCATGCTTGCATGGCAAGCACTTTACCACTGAACAAGCTTCACAGCTACCTTGTTGGAGTGATTGTGTTCATATACAGGATTTTTCTCTTTCTAGCTATGTGCTGTACTCAGGTTTAGGGGACTCGGTCATCTGTAACGTTGAGTAGTAAGTTGAGCACCACATCTCTTTCTATGCCGAAATCATGTAACTTTCAGCTCATTTTCAATGTACCAAAGCACTATGTTTAGGAAAAAAAAATTGGTGGCTATATACTCTCTGTGTCTCCAGACAGTCCCAACGTAATCAGACTAAAATGGCTCAGAAAGTAAAGGCCTGTTTATGGAGCATTTCAATGACTGTCCCCAAAAGTCACTTCCATCCCTGACCTTTAACAATATGAGCATCAGTGCAAGTCTCGACTGAGTTTTACACAGAGGGTGTGGGTGTCTTGGGATCGAGAGCAATATACTTTGCAAATGACCAGAGTTTCATTTTCAAGGTGGCCATTAGAAACCTGAGAACCAAATGTGTGGTCCATTAAACAAGGGTCAATTTTTATTAATCTCATTCCAAGTTTCATTTCATGTCCCTGAAGTTGTTTTACTTTCTCTTGCTTTTTGAAAACCAGCTCCTATGATTCATAGGCAATAAAAGCCACCGATTATACGTGTATAATTCAGTGAGTTTATCTTTTCTCCCAGCAGTGTTGAGAGGTTGGCCTAAGGCTTTTCCCAAGCTCAAGCAGGAGGCTCTAGCACTGTGCCACATTTCTGCTTTCTATTTTGAGACAGGGTCTCACTAAGTTGTCCACGCTGTTCTTGAACTTACTCCGTAACCTAGTCAGAGGGCTTGAATTTGCCATCCTCCTGCCTCAGCTTCCTGAGTAGCCGGGGTGATAGGTCTGGATAACCAGGTTCTGCTAAGTTCTGTGGGTTAGGTAACTAAGTTAGGTGAAGACACTGACCACCCCAGGATACACAGACTGCAGTTATCACTTTGAACAAATTCCCTGGGGCTCATGAGCCTCCCTTTTCCCTGCCATGCAACCAAAATCACTGATCTGCTGGGATCCTTCTGCCTTTTCTAGAATTTCATATGGATAAGCTCACTACGCCATTTCTAGCCTCACTCAGAATAACCCCTTGAGGTTTGTCTGTGTGGTTGGATACAGCGGTAGCTCCTCCCTTCAACTGTATAGTAGTGATTCTACTATGCGACTCTATAGATATAAAAATTCTAGGGTGCTTCTAATTCGGGCTATTATAAGTTGAGCTGCTGCAAGAATCACTTTACAAGCCTTCATGTGACTATCTTTCCCCTTTCTTTTAAGGAAATAAGGAAATGAGAGGAAGTACCCCGAACTCCACAGTATCTGCCCCTTTAACCTTTTGAGAAACTGTGAAATTGTCTTCCAAAATGGTTGTAGTATCTGGCTTTCCTCTGAATGTAGAGTCCCCCTACCATCTGAAGCCCTCATCACACTTGGTGCCGCTGGCCGTCTGGGTGTGAGAATGCTCTGGTGTGTGTGATCCTTCCCCATGGTTACGCTGCTTTTCCCTGCTCACTCATCTGAGCAAGAGCTCCTGTGTTGGCACTCATGCACCTTCTTTGCTGGAGTATCTTGCCCAAATCTTTCTCCATTAAAAACATAGGCTGCATATCTTGTCGTGTCTGATTTGCATGAACTCTTTGGTGTTCTCAGGATCCCCCTGTGTCTGAGTCTTCAGCGTATCTTCCCAGCACGCGCCACTACGACCAAGCCTCTTTTGGTGCTGTCTGTATAGGTTACGCAAATGTGCCTCCCAGTTCCAGTGCTGTCTTCACACTGTCGAGCCAAGGCATTTCGAAAGCAAACATCTTCGACTTTGATAAAGTCTAATTTAACAAACTGTTTTCTGTGGTTCAAAATTTGTTATGTCTGAAGCAATCTTTGCCAACCCGTGTTCGCAAAGATGCCTCATGCTTTCCACGGAACGTTGCCTAGGTCTTGATTTTCATTTGCATCTGTGACCACTTTGAGCTCCTTTCATGTGTGACGTGAGGAGAAGGTTGACGCTTCTGTGTGTCAACATGTAGCTGACCACACGCGTGGGCCTACATCCATGCCGTGAACAGGTCGGCCGACTTCACGATTTACGTTCGTGTGTGATGGCTCTAGATTTCCACTCCCATAATCCACGACAGCTGGGTCAGCCCTCTCCTCCAACCTTGTTCTTTTACCAAATTGTTTAGGGGCCAAAGTATTTTATAATTTGGTAAGCATTTTAGAATCAGCAGGTGAAATTCCCTCGGTGTTTCGTTTTGTTTTTCAGTTTTTATTTATGCCTGCGTACATGCGTGAAGGTGCTTGAGGAGGCTAGAAGAGAGCTTTGGACATTCGGGAGCTGGAACTATCCGTGCTTGTGAATTGTCTCATGTGGATGCTGGAAATTAAATCTGGGTTCTCTGTAAGAGTGACAGGTGTTTTTAACCATTGAGCCAGTTCTCTGGTCTTCACTTGTTGATTTTGTAAGAAAAAAAAACTTTAAATTTTGGTTGAAATGGCATTAAATCCATTGGCAGCCATGAAATTGTTCTTTGAAGACTTCCACGGCAGGGGTGGGGGTCTGTGAGGGACACAGGGCCCAGATATTGCTCTGAACCCCACTGCTTCAAGTCCAGAAGCCCAGCACCCACCTGCCTTCACAGTGCTCTGCAGATCCTAGAACATGGCTGGGGGGGCGGATCTAAACCATATTTTTGGAGACAGGAAATTCCTCTACCAACGACATCTGCCACCCTGGGAAGCCCTCTTGGAGAGCTTGGCTGACCCATGGGCTGGTAAGTTACCCACCTTTCCTTGATCTCTCGTTGACCTGGGCTCACATTTGACATCTTCCCCTACTTTCCTGATCTCCTCTCTAGTTCTATGTTCACATACATTTTTACTTCATAAAAACCTTCCACATTTAGCCCCGTCCTGAGAGTCCAGCGAGAGAGCAGCACGGGCCGTGTCAGGACTCCGTTGAGGATGTAGCTCAGAAGGTAGAGCCCCTGCCGAGCATGCACCAAGCCCTGGGTTCTAATCCCCCCAGAACTTCATAAACCAGCCATGGTGCTGTGTGCCTACAACCCCTGCACTTGGGGTGCAGAGGCAGAAGAATCAGAAGTTAAAGGTCATCCTCACCTACAGAGTGAGCCCAAAGCCTGGGCTGTATGAGACCCTGCCTCAGAAAAATAAAATAATTAAAATTAAAAAAAATAAGCCAGACAGAGATGGTAAGCCACATGTCTGGGTTCCCCCTCTGGGTTCCCCCGACGCATAGAAAGAGAAGGAAGAGGAAGAATTAATGAGTAGAGCTATGGCACAGCCAATTTTTATTTACTAAATAGAGCACGGCGTGGGCCTGGCTGTGGATTGCTGAAAAAGGTCAGCTGAGATCCTATTTAGGACACATGGTTCAGCAAGAAGAAAGCAGAGTAATCTTGTAAAGTCCCCCTGCTGCTCCTACCACCAGTGTGGGCTGAGGCGCAGGCATAGCTGAATCCACGCTGTCCCCATGGGAGTTCTCCCAAGTGACCTCCAGCTGTTTCAGCAGTAAGATCACACATCGAGCAAAGGGAACAAGTAGACACCCACAGACTTTCTGAAAAGTGATTGGCTGCAGAGTCTTGAATGACACAAAGCCTTGTCCTTATGGCCCCTGGCTGGGGTGGGATCGGGGTGACTAGGAAGGGGATGAAGGGCATTCTGGCTCGATACCCATGACAACTGGCAACTGCTTCTGTCGCTTCACAGCGCCTCGGGGCATCATTGGAATTAACACACTTCACACTTACAATGGCCTTACAGTGCTCCCCGGCAGACAGAGGAAACTTTTCATCACAATGAATGTCAGGTGGAATTCTCAGACGCCAAGGGCAGCTGATGGCAGAGACTGGTGTGTTGGGTGATTGGCCCATAGATATGTGTAAGTTAGCAGCTTTTCTCTGCAGAAAGTGCATAGATTCAGGGCGATGGCTTCATATGCCATCAATTTAGCTGAGTGAGTCCTAACTCCCTTTACAGTTGTCTTGCCAATCATGGTGCCCCAGGAAAGGCCGGGCAAATGAGGCCTGGGATCCATTGGGTAGAGCCATCCGTCTGTAAAATGGATGCTTTTCTATTTCAATTAGGATAAAGATCAGAAACACTTCGTGTTCATGCAAGACGAAAACTCATTTACAGATTCTCCTTGGGGCTATGTTGATCCTGCTCTGTCATAATATAGTCTAAAGAGGTCCAGGCAGCCACAAATCATAGCAACGGTCATATCAGCATCATGCTGGACAGGCAGAGGCAGGAGGGACACGATAGGTCAAGAGAAGAGAAAGAGAAGAATAGGAGAGAAACAATCCAAAGATCTCTGGGACAGTTCAGGGCACGGATGCGTGCGTGCATGTGTGTGTGTGCATACGTGCATGTGTGTGTGTGCATACGTGCTTGCATGTCTGTGTGTGCGTGTGTGTGTGTGTGTGTGCGTGCGTGTGTGTGTGTGTGTAGTTCATTGGAAAATCTTGCCTGCTGTTCCTCAGGTGCCATTTATCTTGTTTTAAGACATGACCTTTTATTGGCCTGAACTTGCCAATTAGGCCTATGAGCCCAGGGTCCATCTGCCTCTGCCTCCCCATCGGTGAGATTACAGTGGATGCTGCTGCACTGGGATCTTTGTGGTGTCTGGGGCTTCAACTAGGCTCTGTCTCCAAATCAGCCAATTTTAAGGAGTTGATTGGTGAGGTACGTGCTAGGAGACTTAGGAGAATCCATTTTTGTAAGGGGGGAAATTTTAACATCTTGAGGGCGTGTGTGTGTTACACGAATACCTGGAAAAACTGATCCCGGCCAGGTATCCATCGACAAGGCAGAACGGGAAGCCACAGGTGGGAAACAGAGTGGCAATCCTGGTAAGCAGCCTTACTGTTCAGATTCTCTGCCGGAGCAGTTTCTACGGCGAGGGAAGCGGCCCTGGGTGTGTTCTGTGGCTAGTCACCGCTAAAAAGGGAGGCAGATGTCTTAAAGCAACTGAAGAAGGAATTAAGATGTACGTGAACATTAAGATTTCAGAGAGCTCAGTCCACGGTGACTGGTGGCGCTGCTGTGCGATTGTGGTAAGAAGTAACACCACGATGGCAGAAACAGGCAGCCAAGAAGGCTTCTTCTTACCCAGGAAGCAGAAAAGAGGGAGTGCCAACAAAAAGCGGGGGTCAGAACAAAGATATGCCCCTGAGTGTGCCTCAAGTGACCTCCTTTCTCCAGTTAAATCTCATCTCCAAGCTGGGTGGTGGTGGCACACGCCTTTAATCCCAGCACTCAGGAGGCAGAGGCAGGTGAATCTTTGTGAGTTCAAGGCCAGCCTGGTCTACAAGAGCTAGTTCCAGGACAGCTAGGACTGTTACACAGGGAAACCCTGTCTTGAAAAACAAAAAAATAAAACAAAATCATCTCCAAAAGTTTCTGCCACCTCCCAATGGTGACATTCAATTAAGAATTGATCAAAGATGAATCCTTTATGACTCAATAACCCTCCCAAAGCCCCGTCTTTGAATGTGCTACATCAGGGACCAAGCCTTTAGCACATGAGGATTTAGGGGGATAATTTTTATATCCAAACTATGACAGAATAGAAAAGGGGAGGCAGCAGGGCTTTCTGACAACTCCAGAAGAGAATCTTGGTCCAGGCTGATTTGAGTCTAGAGAACCACCCTCAGCAGTTAGTGACATGTCTTGGCAACCTCCCAAGGCATGGCTGGGTATTTGACTATGGTACACCGAGCCCTGTTCAGAACTTCCTGTTATAAACTGTAGTTTGTTGGACTGTCCATTGTAAGATGGAGATGGAACAACCAGGATAAAATCAGAACAGGGTCAGAGCCCCCACACACATGCCACTCAGTGCAATTGTACAAATTATACCCACTAGCTCAAGTTCAAGGTCTGTGTATGGATGAGTTGGCACAGTAGGTGGGTACAAGCTACAAATGGACAGCAGCTGCTTTACAGCCACGTTCACGGACAACTGAAAGACGGTGGGAAGGGAAGTGGTCCCCATGGCAGAGAGCTGAGCCTTGATAAGATGCCATCCTTCAGGTGAACAGCTAAAAGCGACTTGAGGTACGCTGAGATAAACGCGTCAGTTCTTGGCTATTTCAGGCTCACCTTTCTGCATTTTAATGACTGATACGTTCTCCCTGACCATCCTCTGACCTGATGAGTCCTTTGATAGGTCGGCAAACAATGTTTCAGGGTTTCACAGTCACAAAGAAAGCAGGGTGAATATCCAGTGGCTTCATGCCCAGAAAGGGTGTTGCTTTTGGCAAAACGAACCAGAGTGATTTCCAAAGTGGTATTTATTCATTTTGAAATTATGCACACAACAAATGTCTGGATGAGCTGACTTCTCTAACCCGGGCACTAATGGGGAGGTAGGCTGGTAATTTGGTGCACTCACTCAGGAAATCCTGAAATGAAGGCTCTTTCGGAAGTATTGACTCAGCCCCTTGCTACTTTCTAAATACATCCATTTAACACACCAATTAGTAATTGTAAATTGTGCTCTAAATTGGGCAGGTGATTCTCTGATGAAATGTTGCTTTTCTAATTCTAGTGGGTGCTGTTCGGAGTTTGCTTTGCATTCAAAATAGCTTCGATTTTTCTCTTGATAAAAAATGGAAATTGCTAGAAAAGGCCCATCCAACCGAATACTTCACAGATAGGCCTCTGTGGCTCTACCAATCTGCTAATCAATGAAGTTGGCTTCACAAACGACATCCATGGGGCTTGTGGGGCTGGCAAGGGGTCCCAGTGGATTAAAAACACTGTGTTCAAGCCCGAAAACCCATGTGGTGGAAGGAGAGAATTGAATCCCTCAAGTTGTCCTCTGCCCTCCAAGTGCAAGCCATAACTTGCACAACCACACATAGGGTAAATAAATATATATGATGAAAACCTTGTGATTCGTTTTCAAAAGTGACAGCAGTGCGCAGGCGCTGAACACATGACAGAGAACAAGTCATTGATACAAAGAGGTCTGGGAAGGACCCACCACTTTCACCATGGGAGTCCAACCCCAAGACCCATTCATTACATGCTCTGTACAGCACACTGGGCGAAGCACACTTCACGCATGAGTTATTTCACCATTTAGTATTTCCCTGAGACAGGTTGATCTTAAACCTGATGCTTGATGCCAAATATTAGTTTTAGTTTAAAACTAATCATTTCAAACGTTAAACAAAAATAGGCACTCCTCCTTGGCAGCCTTTCTTAACTGCCACGGGGCGGGGGGAGTAAGTGACATTTGCCTGAACCATCTCACTAGCCCCTAGTCTTAGCCGAGTCGGATTTCTTAATGATGGAACCGTGTCAGAAACTTCCATGATGAAGCAAGAGTTTTCTCCAAAGTTGGGGAAACAAAGTTGGGAGCATCAGATGAGATGGAGCCACGTAAAGCACACTGACTGCGGAAGAGGAGGTGCGTTAGGAAGGGCAGGTGCCCCTCAAACCCTTTGAAGGGTTTGGTTTTTAAGATTGGCCAGTATGCTGTTTACTGTTTGATGACTGTGACTTAATGCTTCCCAGCACACACTGCTCCCAAATGAACTCACCATAGCTACTGGGTTTGTTTTGCACATGTGTTTGTTAATAACGCTTCAGTGCTGGGTCTGAAATAGAACAGGGGCCCTCAAAATGCACAGAGAAAAGCCGGTTGAGAATGATGTCAGAGAAAGGAAGCCGTGGAAATGAACTGATTAGGGGTCTCAACGGCCTGCACATTATACCGCACAAAGAGAAGACTATCTCTGGTAAAGACGGAATGTAGACTGAGTTCCACTCCAAACTTAGGTTTGATGAAGTCACAAAGGGGTTGCCAGCTCTTTTCTTCTGTGGCCCTTGTATGCTTTCTCACTGCCCATGGGATGTTTGTTTAGATGTTTTATCTTCTCTATTAACGTTCATTCGGCGCACAGCACTCAACCAAGACCCATGTTTTGCAGATCTATGGACTCAGGATATGTGATATCATGACATCAACCTGGTGGTATATTTGAAATTCCAACATAGGACTAATAAAGCACTCGGTACTCCCGCTCTTTGAAACCTCTCCTTTTTGATGGAAACTTTTTTCTTTTACTATATTTCCAGAACCCTCTTCACATCTGTCCCTTCTAATGGTCGCATTAGATACGCTTCTCATCGCTGTGACCAGGCCCTCCAGAAAGCAACTCAAGAAAGGGAGGCACAGTTTAGGAATATAGTCTACCGTGGCGGAGAAAGTGTGTTGGCTGGTGTTTGCTCATATCTGGGTGAACCAGGAAGGAGAGACCAGACAGGAAGTATAGCTGAACTACAAATCGTTACTGACAGTTGATGTATTTTCTTTTTTAAAAATACTTTTTCAATTCCTTCTCTTTTTTTCATTGTTTTGAAAGTCCAGTAGACAATTACTGAGAGGGCTTTCCAAGCCCTGCTAAGATGGCCTCTATTACCTCACTTCCTGGGTTCACACCGCCAAATTTCTCACCCAGAAGTGTGAATAGAATCCAGTGACTTACTTCTGATGAACAAAAACGATGAGCTTTCACCTCAGATATCGAGTTATAAAAAGGCACTGACTCACACCCCCTCCCTCTCTTCCTTCCTCCCCCCTTTACTTGCTTCTTCCTCCCCCTTCCCTCTCCTGTCATTTTCTAAGCTACCCTAAGGGGAAGGATGCATTACAAGAAAGCAATGTTTCCAGCCAGCAGCCAGCAAGTGCCTCATGGCTCCCACGCCACAAGGGAGAGATGAGAGCCTTGAGAGTAAGACTCGGAAGTGAACACAGCTCCCAACAGTCCCGTGCCGTCCCATGAGACAACCAAACCAGAGACACACATCACTCAGAAACTGTGAAGTAATGCCGGCGTTTTCTATAAACCTCTGTCCAACACTACGTGACTATATGAAGAACTAACTGTGTGCTCAGGTAGAGCCCCTTGACAGTGGCGTGTACTACAAACCTTTCCCACGCTTGGCTTTCCTTCTCATTACTGGTCCTTTTGATAAATAAAGGTCTTAAACTTTAAAAAAAAAAAATCTTGTAATTTAGTTTTCGTGATTATTAAAACTAAAACATAATTATGATTACCTTTCCATGTTTTTCCATTTTTTATTCTTCTGTGACTTCCTGGGGAAACAGAACAAATATCAAATCACTCCAGATTATCAAACACAATTAGAGACCAAAGAAATGATTCCACCTAAGCTTATCAATGTCATCTACAGGGTGAGGGGTTACTTAGAAGAGTGTGGGTGACTCAAAAACAGCTGCATCCTTCTGAAAACTGCTTCTCTGGAGCTCAGTGGATAGCTCACGGGCAGTGTGGCCTCAGGTCATGGTCCAACAACACTTTCCAGCAATTCTTTCTGCTTGTATAACCTTGGGGAGGAGCTTTGTGAGTCTTGTAACATTCAGGAATTTCCTGAAACTTTTTTTGTAACTTCCTAAGCCTTTGGGGGAATGGTTCAATTCAGAGGAACCAGTGACAGTCTACTTTTGTGGGTAACGAATGCTCCTGGGAAGTGTTTAAAGAAGCTTTAGAAAAATCTTTGTTTATCAGAAAGTCTTGATAATTATCTTCAATTAGTATTTAAAAAAGAAACCCTCATTTATCACAATGGAATATATTCCCTAATAATCTCATTATAATGCATAACATGCATAAAACAATTACTCAGGGCAAAGCCTCCTGCCAAGTTGCCTTAGCAGCATGGAGTAATTAAAGCCTCAGTGTTATGTGGCAGAAGTGGCAATGCAAACCAGACCGTGTCTTTCCAGTCTTTACCATTTATTTCTTATCTATCTATCTATCTATTCATTTATTACTTGACACATTCTATCATTTGTGAATCCCGGCTTATCAAAAGTTTTTGTATTAATGGGGAGGAATGTGGGAGATAATTGATTGGTTCTGCCACCTCAAACAGGATTCTTCCTTTGGTTTTTCCATGTGGCAGCTTCAAAGTGAGACATCATAGGAAACTAGGGAGCAGGGCGGATATCTGGGGACCTGGGACTAGGGAGATGGCTCACCAGGAAAAGTGCTTGCTCATCAAGATTGAGGATCTGAGTTCAATCCTCAGAACCTATGTTTAAAAATTCAAATGTAGTGGTGTACACTTATAATTCCAGAGCTGGGAATATGGGGACAGACAAATCTCTGGGGCTCACTAGGTACTCAGCCTAATCAACAAGCTCCACACCAAATAAAACAAACAAACAAACAAAATGCAGGAAGTGGCTAGCTAGAAACACCCAAGGTTGACCTATAGCTTCTGTGACTCCATGTGTATACCCATGTATCTGCACACACGTGTACACACACACACATATACACACACACAAAGCAGTACTATGACTCACCACGCCTGAAGTGCCCATAAACAAACATGTGTAGTTATATGAACTTCGAAAATCACCAGACCTCTCTGGGTGTGTTTTGGCATTTTTCCTTTCCTAAACAACCAGCTTTTTGCCTTTCTGATGTTGCTCTGATTTTCTTGGAGTCTGAGTGGGACAGACCAGAACACTGTCCTGCGGAAACAGATCAGTGCTCCTGGAGGCTCTTTCCATGAGCTCATTTGTTTCCTTTGGCATGGTAAACCACAGAAGAGGCATGCACCCCAAGCTGGGCTAATCAGAGACTTTCTGAAGATGCAACCAGGTGATATGAAATTGAAAATTAGTTGGAATTAGTTGTTTCTAGTGAAATTGACTGACATTCATGTGTTTTCTGTCTCATTGTTAGCTATATGCCTCATACCTTGTAAGGTCTGAATTACAGTGTATGACTAAAGTAACTAGCATTGTTCTATTGCCAATTGCTTAATAATTTTGTCTTATTACATTATGATTATTAGGAAGCATATAGTCTATTCTGATTCATGAGTCTCCTTTCAAAAAGATGGATGTAAAGTGTACTCTGTCATTGGACTTGGTGTCTGTAACATTTGTGTTCAGAAAATCAGGTCAGCTGCTTTGGGTCTCTGGTTTGTGCTTCCAGTAGGCCTTTCATCACAACAAAAGCCTCCTGTTTCAAAGTGACCATGTACACAGGACATAGAAAAATGGCATAACCCAAAGCAACTGTTGAGACCTAATTCTGACACTATCTGCTTATAACTGTGCTGTTTGTATTCTGATAGGTGACAGCTTTTAGGGTTTGCTAATTATCAGGTAAATATATGCTTAATAATTAAAGGTTCTTTTTCTGGATATGCTGTTAGATTGGGTATAAACTTCTTTGACTTACATCTTTATAAATGTTGTAATTGGAGAATTTCAAGGTCAAATATTGTGTGTGTGTGTGTGTGTGTGTGTGTGTAAATATTTTCAAGAGAAATCTCACATAGCATTTTTCAGTACCTTTTCCCTCTTTAAAGCAAGTGAAGGAAGAAGATAGAGCCATAAGTAAGAAGGAGGGCACTGAAAGGACATACGGGACCTGTGACCAGGGAGTGCTGATTTTCTTGTCACCTGGACCCACTATGGCTGCTATAGCTGCTGTGACTTCATGCACACCAAAGCCTTGGATTGTTCACTGTGCTACAGATCATGGGGATGTTCGTCATCCAGGGCTGACTGGCAGCTTCCCACAGAGCAGAAGGGACAAGTGTCAGGTGAGGCAGTAGAAGGGTTGGAGCCACAGCAATAACTGCTGAGTGATGTGGGATGTCATTCTGTATATGTATTGCTTTTATTGGTTAATGAATAAAGTTGTTTGGGCCATTGGCTTAGCAGAGTAAAACCAGGCTGTAAATCAGAACATAGAGAGAGAGGGAGGGAGAGAGAGAAAGAGAGAGAGAAAGAGAGTAGGCAGAGTCAGGGAGGTGTCATGTAGCTGCCGAAGGAGACAGATGCTATATCCTTACCAGTAAGTCACAGCCTCCTGCTGATCCATAGATTAATAAAAGTGGGTTAATTTAAGATGTGAAAGCCATCTAGAAATATGCCTGAATCATTGTCTGAACAGTGTTGTAATTAATATAGTTTCTGTGTGATTTTTTTTGGACCTGGGTGGCCGGAAAATGAATGAGCAGTCTCCGCCAACAAATGGTGCCCAATGTGGGGCAACTGCATCCACATAAAAACCGAGAGAGCTTAGGAAGGAATTCTAGACGCAAAGAACAGAGTTAAGCACAGCTTCTTCTTGGTAGCCACATTTTTTTTCCAGATAGGCTCTATTTACTGGCAGTGAGCAGAGGCGTGTTTCCTCTAAGAGAAGGCTTCCTGACTCAGCAGTAGCAGAAAACACTGTGTGGATTCTTTAAATAACGGCAGCTTTCTGGTTCATGCTGGTAGCACAAATACTGGCTCTTTCAGGCACTTAAATAGGGTTTGTGAGCAGTGTGCTACAACTTGCTTAATGGCAACATAGACTAGAGCTGGCGTAGTGAGCATGGCTTACAGAGCAGGCAGTGAAAGTACCTCTGCCATGTTGGAGTGGGCAGAGCCAAAAGTCAAAACAACCTGAGTCCTAGCCATGCTGCTCAGCAGTTTAAGAAGTGTGCTAGTCAAAAAATGATTACAGATGCACAATAGGACAGATTCAGGCTTTAAAGACCTCTAAACGAGACAGAGTATGTTTTAAAAATGTATGTAGGCTTGGGAGAGAGAGAAAAAGAGTACAGACAGTCATAGGTTAAAGGAGTAAAGAAAAATAAGCCATGTAAAGATGGAATATATACAGAGTCTGAATTATGTATATTTTTGGTTTTCTTTGAATTTTTTGACTGCAGAGAGACATCTGATTCTGGGGATGCTAAGTAAAACCAATATAAAAGTATCTTGACTTCAAAATTTGGATCTAAGAATATGGTGCTTTGGAAAAGAGGGTCTACTTTTGTTTCCACAGAAGATGAGAACCTGTGGATTTCAATGAGGCTAATGTGGAACCCCAAAAGATCTCCATGAACCCCTAAAAATACTTCACCCAGTAAATAGCAGAAAGCAGTTTGGAGAGAACAATGACAAAAATCCCAAAATGATTGTTCATAAATATTTATTTTCATTTAAAGGGAGATATGATATATAAAGATGAACACTTTACATATGGATCTTGGTCTACTGATCCAAATTTAAGGCCAATTTTTTTATACTTTGTATATATATGTATATATATATACTCTTGTTTAAGGTATTATTTTTATATACAGCTCATTTAAAATATAATGTATAATTAAAAATTATGATTAACCAATAGTCATCTGTAATAGTCAAAATGTAGTCATGTTAGTTAGGTTTTCTAGAGATATATTTCAGATGGATGGGTATTCTTCAAAGCTTTCAAGGACCTAAAGAACATGGTATTTAAAGGGTTTTAAGAACTTAGACTTTTCCTGACAATGAGACACATCTCCTGGCAGCACCAATAAACTTCAAGAAGATGATGGACATCAAAGAGGCTCCTTAGGGAGTTTGTTAGCCATTTGGGCAAGAAACTACTATTGTCTGCCCTGCTTGATAGTATGCTATATGAACTGAACATGCAGGTCCCACAAAAAGTGACTGTTAAACATTCCAAAAGATGGGATGGTCTTTCATGCTTCCTGCTTCACAGAAGAAACTGCCAGACATTCTACAGGATACAGAAGAAAGTGACTAACAAACTGCCAAGGTAGTTAAAATGGCCTTTCAAATTTCCTGCTTCATGAAAAAAATCTGCCAGATACTATGGGCCTGTAGGCTGAAGATAGATGCCCAATGTTACAGAAAAACTTTGGGTGACTCTCCAGGCAGCAAGATGTCCCTGTCAATTCTAGAGTTTTAAAGCTGCTTATAATGGACTTCCTGTTTACTTAGGTAATATTATATTCTTCTGGGATCTTTGAAGAGTTGAAGAATAGTTATAGGTTTCTTTAGTTATGATAAAGGATAAATTAAATATGAAACTTTAGACTCATAAAGAATTATAACTATAGTTCTTGCTTGATACCTGTTTTGTTATAGGTAAATTTACTATGTTAAAGTTAAACCTTCCTTTTTATTTAGACTGAAAAGGGGAGATGATGTGGGATTTCCATCTGTATGCTGTGAATATGTTTTATTACTATTGGTTAATAAAGAAGTTGTTTCATCCAATGACTTAGCAGAGCAAAGCCAGGAAGGAATCTGAACAAAGATAGTCAAAGGGATGCCATGTAGCTGCCAAAGAAGACAGACACCAGGCAGGACCTTACTGGTAGACCACAGCCTCATGGCAATACATAGATTCTGTGTGGTTTTTTTTTTTTTTTTTTTATCTGGGCAGCTGGGAAATGAACAAGTGTTCTCTGCCAACACAGGGAAGAGAGACATGTGGGTGCTTGGCCCTTCCTAAAAGCTTACATCTCCCACAGACACTGCATGTGAACTGAGGTCTGCCCAAAGCTTAGGAAATGCAATACCAATCAGAATGGAATACAAAATCTATTCATCCTTCACTGGACAAATATCTCTTCTCAGCAACTCCTTTCCACCACTCTCTGGTATGAAGTTGTGTGTGTGTGTGCGTGTGTGTGCATATATGTGTGTATGCATCTATCTGTATATGTGTATGGTTTTATATTTGTGTGTGAGGTGTTTTATATGTAAACATAAGTGTGTATGCATCTATCTGTGTATGTGTATGGTTTTATATTTGTGTGTGAGGTGTTTTATATGTAAACGTAAGTATGTATGTATGTATACACATACAATCATAAGCCATGCCCCATCACTCATTAGCAAGCACCTCATTTCTGAGCATCAATTTTGAATTCCTTTGGGAGGGTCTCAAGCTTGGGTTAGTGTCTATACTGAAAGACATTCCATCTTTTTCTTTTAATAGATCAGCTCAGTTAGAGACACAAAGCCTGGGCACAGAGGCATCTCCAGGTGACAGGATCAGGGGTCCTTACTGACTTTGGCACTGTTTTCTGGTTGTCTACCACACAAAGTCCCTGCTGGTTCCTTTTGGGTTGAGGTTCTTCAAGACCTGGATTCTACTTCTCTTTGTGGTTTACTATTTTATTATTGATGTTTTAGGCTTTGAGACAGGGTTTCATATAATCTAGGATATCTTAAATTCTTTTTTTTAATTGAAAATATATCTCTCTCTAATACAATACATCCAGACCAGAGTTTCCCCCTCCCTCCACTCCTCCCAGCTCCCTCCTCCCACCTCTTCTTTCCCTGCAGATCCACCTCCATTTCCTTTCAGAAAAGAGCAGCTTCCAAGAGACAACAACCAAACACAACAAAACAAAAGACCAAAATGCAATCCACATGGCAAAAAAACCCTCACACCAAAGCTGGACAAGACAATCCAACAGAAGGAAAAGAGTCCCAAAAGCAGGCAAAAGAGTCAGAGACACACCCTCTCCCACAGTTAGGAGCCCACAAAAACACCAAGCTAATAGCCACAGCATATATTCAGAGGACCTGGTGTCCACCCATGCAAGCCCTATGTCTGAAGCTTCAGTATCTGTGAGCATGTGTGTTCCTTTCTTAGTTGGTGCAGTGAACCCTGTTAGCCTAGTGTCTAGTGTCCTCCATTCCTTGTGATTCTAACAATCTTTCCGCCCCCTCTTCTATGGGAATCCCTGAGCGCTCTCTCTCTCTCTCTCTCTCTCTCTCTCTGAATAATGTCAGGCTGTGAGTTTCTGCATCTCATCTGCTTCCAGAAGAAACCTCTCTGATGATGACTGGACAAACCAACCATCTAGGAGTATTGCAGAATATCATTAGGAATCATTTCATTGATTTTTTTTTTAAAGACAGGTCATGTTTGGTTCTACCCTGGGTCTCTGGGCTACGCAGGCCATCCAAGCAGTGTCAGGCATGGGTTCCCTCTTATGAAGTGGGCCTCAAGTTAAATCAGCATTGTTTGACTGCTCCTGCTAATGCTCTGCCACCATTGCCCCAACACATTTTGTAGGCAGGACAGATTGTTGGCCAAAGGTTTGTAGTTGTGCTGGTGTCTGCGTTAATCTTTTGGTATGAAGGCTTCATGCAGGCACCAGGACATCCTATCCATATTCAAATGAACTGTGTGATTCATGGGGCCCCCACTGTCAGTTTGCAGAGAGTATTCCTCTGTCCTAGAATCAGCTGGGTTGTCTGGGAATCTCCAAAGGATTCCTTCACCCAACAACTTAACCGAATGCAAGTCAGTCCTGACACTGGAAGCTTTGCCTGGCTGTAGGAGCTTAGCCTTACATTATTCATGTAGCAAAGGATACCCCTGACCTTCTGACTCTCCTGACTCTACCTGCCAGCCTTGGATTATAGGAGTGCACGACCACACCAGTTTATACTGTGCTGGGGATGGAGCCCGGGGCTTTGTGCATGCTGGGAAAAGACCTTACCAACTGAGTTATCTTTACCTAGATTTTAAACCAAGAGGTCTTAGAAGGCTTAGAAAATAAAAACTTGTACAAACTCACCAGACAACAATTAAAGGACAGCATTTGGGATGTCCTCTGAGGACATTGAGGAAGACTTCAAAGTACGTCAAACACAGTTCTCCCCAAGAGCAACTGCTGACCTATGAAAATCAGTGTCCCATGTGCCTGGTTAATTATAGAGTGTCCACGCATCAGATCAGTGGGAACCCATGCCATCCCCCTTCCACTTCCCCAGTTGGATGCTGAGCATGGATACTGAAAGTCCAAGCCTCATGTAAAGGGAAGTTTTGTGGAGTTTCATGTCCTCTTAGAAGCTGCTTCCTAATTGCTTCTCCAGACTGGACTCCGGATTATTCTTTCCTCTGGTCCTGGACTGTGTGGCCTAGGGTACTGTGGGGTGTACGGTCACAATGAGTTCAGCCATAGCTATTGGCTCTAGAGGCGTGGCTGAAAAGTGCCTCTGGGTCTCAAACTGTCTGTGTGGATCTTTAAACCTTGAAGACCTGAAGAGAGCTGGAATTTGTACTGTGGCTACTTCTCACAGCCCCTGAGGACTAATGCGTTAGTAACTTTTCTCATTGCTGAGATCCAATAGCGGACAAAAGTAATGTAAGGAAGGGGAGGTTTGTTGGTTTGTTTAATCTCACAGTTCAACATCAAACCTCATCGTGGCTGGAAGGTATGAAGCAAGGGCTTTAAGACAGTTGGTTACATCGGATCTCCAGTCCAAAGGTAGAGCATGGTGGATGGAGACACTCGGCTTACTTTCCTCTGTTTACTCAGCCCAGGACCCCAAGCCCATGCCATGGTGATACCACATCTCCACCTCAGTTAACTCAGTTCAAATACTTTCTTACAAATGTGCCCAAAAGTATGTCTCCTAGGTGAGTCTAAATCGTGGCCAAGTGACTAACAAGATGAACCCTCACCGTTGGTTGAAATGGAGAGTTAGGAATTCTTCTTGTCCTGGCGGTCTGCAAGGGGGTAAAAAACCTGCTTTCTAACGTCTCCAGTGGCTGCTGGCTGTGCTCACCCTGTCCAGCCCACAACTGTCTCAGCACACAGTGGGGCTTGTGGGCCAATAATGCTGGAGTAGCCTTCGCCGAGGGGCTCTTCAGCTGTGTAGAGTGTGGACCATCCCACCCCCACTTCCCTACGGAGCTAAGGAGTCAGAATTTCTCTCTGGCAGGATTCAGAACCTTAGCTCAGCCCTCAGTACTTAGGAAACCGAGGCACTTGCAGGTCAGTGATGTGTTTCAGGTACTCAGGCGGATACTTTCTTTTATTAGGGGATAAAAGATACAACTCTTGAGCGTTCTAAAGCTAAAACAAGAGACTGCGAAGAAATTTCTGGGTTGCACTCGATCCTTCCAGCTACAGCACAGGGATGTGGAGCACGTGGGGTTGCTACCGTGCTTCCGTATGAGCAACTCGATCAGAGAGCATGGGTTTCTGTACCTGATAGAGAAGTTCACATCTGGGCCTGGTCTGAACATCACACCGGCTTGAGTAAGCGGCTCCCTCCTTCCTGAGGGAGAACACAGGGGACTTTTCCTTTAAGCTGAAGACTTGATGACATCCCTGGATGCTCTCACTTCTTGCCTGTAACCTGGATTTCAGCTAGAGCGTCTCTACTCAGACCTTTCCTTGTAGTATGAAGAACGGAGTGGGCTGTGTTCCTTTGTTTTGTCCCGCCCGGCTAGCTTATACCCGAAATAATCACACAGGAATTGTGTTAATTAAATTACTGCCTGGCCCATTAGTTTTAACCTCTTATTGGCTAACTCTTACATATTTGTTTAACCCATCTCCATTAATATGTATCGCCACTTGACTGTGGCTTACCGGCATGAGTCTAACCAGCGTCCGTCTCAGGCAGGAGAAACATGGCATCTGCCACACTGCCTTCTTCCCAGCATTCTGTTTTGTCTACTTCGCCTACCTGATTTCTGCCCTATCAAAAGGCCAAGGCAGTTTTCTTTATTTACCAATGAAAGCAACACAAATAAGAAGAATCCCCTACACCATTTCCTGCTTCCCTCTCCTCCTCCCTCACCTTGACAGAACTGGCTGTGTTTTGTTTGTAACTCCTGTTTTCCTCAGGGTTACAGTATAAGACGGGCACATACATACACACAGCCATGCTAACAGACAAGCCTGAAGAGCTCTCCAGCAAACAACCGACATGCTTCCTTAGAGAATTTGGACGAGTCAGTTTTGTTGAATATCTAAAGAGAGACCATAACTAGGAAAAAAAGGCCTCAGAGATGAAATGTGAAGTGAGAGGCCCAGCTATTCCTGGATGTAGGAGGAGAGGGGAGAAAAAAATGTGGCATTATTGGAGGTAGCTGCATAGGAAGACATGGAAGCCATGCCTGTTCTTTGATGCAATTGTACTGATCAAATCCCTTGCAAATGACACTTATTGTTTTGAACTTCTGATTCTCTGAGATGAGAGTGGAAAGATTCCAGCTGTTATTTTAGCACTGCAGCACGTGGATGAGATGACGGCCTTAGGAAAAGATCATTATTATTTAGGTTCCCCTTATAGACTCAGGGTTCTGTTGGGAAGGTCTTTCCAAGCAGGGCTGATGTGAGGGTGAAGGGTCACAGGATGACAGCATTGCAGGGAGTCTAGCTGCAGGTGCTGGCCTTATTCGCTTGACATTGTCGTGATCTAAAACACCCCAAGTGGTAAACTCACTTCCCAGTCACCAAGCGACTGCGGCTGTTGATAAGTAGCTATGAATGTGTGAGAGAAAAGTTTTATAAGAAATCCATGCATCCCGTGGGCTCTGGTCTTGGGTCAAGTCAGGGCTGATCTAGTAACTCATGTTCCCTGAGCAAAGCTGACATTCTTAGCTAATCCACACTAAGGAAAGATTAGGACACCACAGTTTCTCCCCGCATTTCCACCCCACTCTATACCTTGTTCTTATTTGTCTCCCAAGGGATTGGGTGACATAGGCTAGGTGTCCAGTTGTTGAGATTGTCCCCCATCGGATGGTCCTCCCTTAGCAGCACTGTTTCAGGAGGTTTAGGAGGTATGGGCTTGCTGAAGGAATTACTTTACTCATTCTCTCCTCACAATACAATTTGGTCTCTCTGTTTCATGCTTGCCATTGAGAAGATGGCTCGGTGATCTGGCTGAGTCTGCCACTGGCTGCCATGCCTCCTGGGCATGATGAACCCTTACCCTTCAGGAACTGTTAGTCCGGGTATAAATTGCTTCGATCATAGTATTTTATCACAGGCACAGAAAAGCAGCTGATACAGGAAGTTATGGCTCTTTAAGAGGCAAGGCCTATTAGGAGCCTTAGAGTTACTGGCGGTTGTACCTGGAGGGGACATGGGATCTGACCCTTCCTCCTTTCACTTCCTTCTTTTTTCTCTTTCACTTCCTCGTCATTAGGTAAATGGTTTTGGTATAGGTGTGGATCTGAGTCCAAAGGGTGCCTGCTGAGATTTCTAGGTTCTTGTGTCTCAGACCAAAGACCTGGACCAGAGACCCATGGCTAGAGAAAGGAAGAAAGACAGTTTAGAGAAGATAGGAAAGGAGTGGCCAGAGAGGCCTGGACCAGAACTGAGACAAACCCTGAAGCCGGAGCTTGGGGCCCTTGAGAGGTCACTTGCCCAGCACACGTTTCTTCCACGTTCAGAGGACACAGGTTTGCCCGTGCTGTGCTTTGTCACACGGAGCCCAGGTACGGAGGGGATTGCTGACTTCCTCAGCCAACCAGATTCTCTCTTTAATCTTGATGCCTTTTCCTTCATACCCTGTTCCCTGCCACCAATTTCTTCTCCTATATTCTTCCACCGTGGTGTACTATTTCATCAGAGGCCCCATAGTAACGGAGTCAACAAGTCACAGACAGGAACCTCTAGGACTATGAACCAAACAAACTTTACCTCCTTAGAGGCTGATTACCCAAGGCATTTGCTGTAGTGTCAGAGAGCCGCCTGACACATTGCCTCCGCCCAGCTACCTCTTCTCTTTGCCTACATAAATTATGTCCCACCAGGAACTTAGAGCCTTTCATTCTGATATATATAAGTTTGAATTACATACAGGTTTATAAAGTGATATATGCTTTAGGAAACAAATGGCTGAGTCTTAGAGGAATAAGTGTGGTTGTCCATCAAGTCTAGACTAGAGCTACCCATGGGTGAAACCATCTCTGTACCATAAGACATAAGCTTTGTCCTGGAAAGGGACATAGAATGATTTTCTAGGCTTTGGGTTCCTGGGCCCTTGGGCCCGGAAACACTGAGCACCAGACCTGCTCCGAGGAGAGAGTTCTGCCACTCCCCTTTCCTTAGCAGCTTTGCAATTTTATTTGTTTTTGTTGTTGTCTTAATTTTTATTCGACTTATTTACTTATTTATTGGAGGGAGGCAAGTATGCCAAGGCATGAATGTGGAACTCAGATGATGACCTGTCCTTCTCTCCTCCCTACTTGAGTCCTCGAGACCAAACTCTTTTGGCACGTCAGGGCTTAGCAGCCTGTGCCTTTACTGAGCCTTCGAGCATGCCCCGTTGCTTAGTTTCCTTGGGTGTAGTCGCACGCAGTCCAGATTCACTCGTACAGCCTCCAACTCACTGTGTGGATAGGGGTAGTCTTTAACTTCTGATATGGCTTCCATTTTTAACCTGTTTGTTTACTTGCTGGCTTGTCTGCCTGTTTTGAAAGACATCGTCTAACTCAGTTGCCTAGCTGACCAGGAATTCACTGTGTATCACCCAACTAGTGTGAGACTTACAGCATTTCTTCTGCTTCAGCCTCTCAATTCCTGGGGTACAGGTGTGAGCAACCAAGCCTCACTGCAGCCCCTCCTCAAAGGAAGGCAATTCTTTCTGGGGGAAGAATCAGGCCCTGGGCCGAGTACTGATGCTTTGAATTCTAACTCCCTGTATTTCCACATGATCGTTAGAAGGCAAAATACAGAAGACAATGTGAGTTTAGGATGAGGGATTTTACAGTCCAATTCCAATGTATTTTTAATACTTCAAATAAGTTCACTTTTGTGTGTTTTGTGCCTGTTATGAGGCTGAAAAACATGCAAGTGTAAGCCAGACAAAATCCCAACAAGAGAAGGGGAAGTGGACACAAAGACCCACCCTTTACCAAGAAGCTAGCTGCAACTGATGCCTTCTGAGAGCCAGGAAAATCTATTAAACACACTGCAGGGCAAGTCCCATGCTCAGGGGCAGCTTGGCCAACACAGAACAGACTCCATGTTTTTTTTAATGTGCTTTTTGTTTTCTTTTAGCAATTTTTTCTTTTTGATTGTTTGTTTTGATTCCTTTTGGGTTTTTTACTTTGAGGAAGAAAGTGTGGGGAAAGAATGAAGTCGGATGGGTAGAGAGGTGGGGGAGAATCTGCGACAAGTTAGGAGAGAGGAAAATATATGATCCATATATACTGTATGAAAAATATTAAGCCAGTAAATATAAAAAATAAAGAAAAAAAGCGAGAGGAAAAACTCTGTGAAGGAAAAGGTTCAGGCTGAGGAATGAGCCAGCACCCAGAGGCAGAAGCTTCCTTTTGTAAGGCCCTCACAGCCGTTCTCACAGGCGCCAGCCGTACAGAAGCCCAGGCTGCAAGCCTTAACCTGGGAACAGAGATCCCCGGAAATCCTTGGAGGAGGTGGAGAGAAACATTTGACCAAACCTCTCTCCAGAGGAGAGGTCTTATAAAATCTCCCCAAGGGCTTTTGCTACCCACTGTCTCTGAAAACAGCAGAGCCAGGGCTCAGTGTGTTGTGGAAGTGGAGAAGTCACAGGCAGAGGTCCTTCCAAACACACCGGAGCTATACAAAACCAGGCTATGCTTTGTCTTGCTGTCCTAGAGGTGGCTGGTCCCTTCCCTATCAGAGAGTCTTGGGACCAGAAGGGCTGAGCACAAACCTAAGGGATATGCCAGCTTCCTCTTCCGTTTCAGATAGTTTATCTTCCTTTAGTTGCACAGAAGGACTTGTGTGGTGTGTATGTGGGTAAACTTGGGCAACACAAGCTGACAGCTTCCTTTCCAGACACCCAGGAAGTCATTTGTAAGTTTTATAAAGGACAACATTTTATATGATATAAAATAAGGTAATAAAATAATCTCAAGTTAAATTAAACCAGACCGAATGTAACCCTGAGACACAAAGACCGATAGTATTTGAGTGAGAAAATAGATGGGCAAAAAATAGGTTTCAAGCACAACCCAGATCACTCTGGACCCTTCTAATCTAATTAAAAACCTTTCAGCCTGGCTCTGTTGGTTTGGTTTTCCATGCTTTTCCACCCGAATGCCGCGGTTCTGGGAAGCCTGAGGCCGTCTGCTGCGCTGAGCGATAGGGACCCGCTAATGCGGTTCCTGGAAGGAATGATGGCTTTTCTCTGTGTGCAGTTTCTCCTCCGGCCCACCTGAAACCCCTCCCCACGCTTGTTATAGATCTGGGCTTAAAAGCCATTCCCCAGCCCCTGAAGTGCAGCCGTCACTCCTGGGACTGTTTATGTCTGAAATTTATGAGTGGATGCGTCTCCGCATCGTATCTGGTGGAGACCTTAAGGTTGCATTTGTGAGTCCTTTTTCATTAAAGCAGAGATGTAACGATGGCCCAACCATTGCAGGAAAATTAAGCTGCTCTAACCAACAAAATTACCTCATTTTTGCTTCTTATCTGTGTTCCCATTTTCATAGTGACAGCCATAGGCTCATTTTAACTGGTTTACTTTAATAATTCTTGATCACATGGTTTTGATCGCCACACACTTTTCTCAGTGGCTACATGTTCATTTGTTGTATAATATCCAACACTATACATGTTCAAGACATAGCCACAGCCATGTGCAGACTGCAACATGCTGTTTCTTCGTTCATACATTCATAATAATTCATAAGGCAAAAGCAATGCAAAATCTGGCTCCACGCTTGCGCAGTATGAACTATTTTCTCAGGAGAGAATCTGAGGAGGAAGCCTCTGGGTTTCCCTGACTGTTTGTCATGTTAGTTACTTTTCCCAAAAGGGTTTAGACCGATCCTGGCAATAATAATGTAATGCCAACAGCAACGCAGAAGTGAATCTGGAATGCCATTTTCAGTGGCTTTCTGAAACTGTGATTTTTTTTTTTTTTTGGTAATTCAGATGAAATTGTTCCTCCACTTTGCTTTAGTATGTGTTTCTTTAGTTCTGTGTGTAAAGACGGACATTATTTCCCTATATTTGCCCTTTGAGTTTCCTCTTATACCGATAATTAAAGTGACATGTTTTATCATTTCTTGATGCTTTATATCCGTCAGATTTTTAATGAGGTCTAGAAAACCAGTATAGCTAATTAGGTGTCCATGATCATCCCGCCTCTTCCATCCTCCCCAGAAGTGGTCTGGCAATGGCCTTCTTCACCCCCTCTCAGATGTCACAGAACAGCTGTTTGGGATTCTGCTCTAGCATCCGTAGCTGGTCGCAGGCCATTGCACTGCAGTGAAGGCCCACAGCAGCAGGAGCCCCAGCTGGGCCTGCTGTAAGCAAGTTCATCTCCAATCACGTGAGTCGTCTTTACAGCCGCTTGGGTGAAGGATGTTGCTCATTCGGTAGTGTGTTTGCCGGTCATGAATACGGTCCTGGGTCCATCGCCAGTCCTGCATAAATGGTACGTGGCTGGCACATGCCAGCATAAAGAAGTAAAGGTGGAGGGGATCAGAGTTCAACATCATCCTTAGCAACATAGTGAGCGTCATCCTGGAATACTAAAACATAAAATCTTTTACGAAAACAAGCGTACTATTTACTTATGCCAGCACCACAATCCCATTCTATGCTGTTTGTTTGCAATGCCTTCTTAGCAAACAAAACAAAACAAAAGTATGTTTTTGAGTGTGTGTGTGTTTCTTGAAATTAGAGGTTTTATTTAAACTTGGTTTGCATTTCTGAGCCTCTGAGCCTGGACCAACAGGCAGACTCAATCAATGGAGGGTCTGCTGTCTTCAGTTGTATTCTCTGCTGGGCTCTGCTGAAAAGGCTCGCTGGAGTCTGAGAGGGGAGGAGGCGGTGTGCAGAGTGCAGGTTATCAACAGCCCCCACCAGCCATGATTCTCTTTTTACATAATTTCCCTCCATGCCCTAAAACCATGCCCTTCTGTACCTTATCCTTCACATGATAGGCTGAGAATGCCATGATTATAACACTGGACGCCAGATCACGCCATACTCAACTCCCATCAAGCCGTAACCAGGACGACTCTCAAACGCTAAACCCTCCCGGAGCTGACTGGTCTCACTTGCTACTTATCCAGCCAATTTGGCAGCGAGGTGTTCCAGGGACCTAATTTCTGGCTCGAATTGGGATCGTGCACACGTCTAAAGAAATGAAAACTCGGAACTGATCAGGAGGCTGAAGGGCTGCTCTGTGGCTGATTTTGTTTCAGTGGAGAAAGGAGGCAGGGGTGGCAGGTATGGCCTTGGATTTCAATGACATTGTGACCTTTGTCACATCCTCCTCTCTCAAGCGCTGGCCGCCCTTCTAAGTCAAGTGCAGAGGAGTGTGAACGTAGACCATACTCAAAATGGAGGCAGAGCTGTGGAGCATAGCTGGGGGGCCTTGCATATCAGGAGGCAGCCGAGCCCAGAGTTCATTGTCCTCAAAGCCCACTGCTGTCCCCAGGCAGGAAATGCTTTGAGTTCTTCCAGAACACAGGCAGTGGGCATCAGCATGATGCTGCTCTTCCTGGGAGCCATGATCAAGGGTTGTGGGCAGGATTGAATGGACATATTAGCCTGGTTTGTCTCCAGACTCCTTACCTTAGTCCCTGATGTGGGATTCCCCTCTGTATGCTGTGAATACCATTGGTTAATAAAGAAGCTGTTTGGGGCCTGTGATAGGGTAGAGCGAGGCTTGCTATAGGTGGGAAAAACTAAACTGAATGCTGGGAGAAAGGAGGCGGAGTCACTGAGAAGCCATGGAGCCGCCACTGGAGACAGACATGCCGGTAGGCCACAGCCACAAGGCAGTACAAATATTAATAGAAATGGGTTAAATTAAGATATAAGAGCTAGCTGAAAAGAAGTTAGAGCTAATGGGCCAAGCAGTGGCTTAAATAGTATTGTTTCTGTGTGATTCTTTTGGGGCTGAGCAACCAGGAACTAACTAGTAGACTCATACAACAAGACCCTCTTCCCTCTACTCTGTACCCTGTGTGTGGTTTTTTGTATTGACTAGTGTGGTTTTTGTTTGTTTGTTTGTTTGTTTTTTGAGACAGGGTTTCTCTGTGTAATAGTACTGGCTGTTCTGGAACTCATTTTGTAGACCAGACTGGTCTCACACTCTGCCTCCCAAGTGCTGGCATTAAAGGCATGTGCCACCGCTCAACTACCCTGTGTTTTTGTAAGTGTTGTCCATGGCTGTGACCAAAAACAATGTAAGGGAAGAAAGGGTTGGTTCTGGGTCACAATGTGAGGGTGCAGTCCAACATGGTGGGAAAGGAACGGCAGCGGAATCCTGAGGCAGATGCTCACATTGCATCCACATGAGAGAGAAGAATGCTGGTCCTAAATCAGCATCCTCCTTTCCATTCAGGATCCGGTCTCATGGGTGTGGAGCTGCTCACATTCAAGGTGAGTCTTTCCCCCTTCTTTAGGCTTCTCTGGAAACACTGACACAGATACACGCAGGGCTGTGCCTTTCAAGCGATTCCAATCGAGACAGGCTGACAGTGAAGATTCTCCAAAACAAAGAGAAGCACTGGCTTTCATAGAAAACTGTTTTCTGACAAGATCCTGCCTCCCCCAAGCCCACCTTTTGTCTGAGAGGTCCTTGGCCCAGCAAAAGTCCCTGCTCCTGTACTGAGGAGATCCATCCAGAGGGGTAAGTGTGTGCCCACCCGGCCAGAAGGTCCTGGGAACAGAGTTCAGGCCCCCTCCATTTCCCTAAATGTTTCTGGCCATTCAGCAGGGTGTCTCTCTGGCTACTGGCTTTCTCTATTTACCCCATCCCATCTTGCCCCGAAGCACTCCTTTCCATCTACAGGGTCCTTAGACCCAACAGCACAGCCTGCTGCAGGGCAGAGGGGATCTGAGAGACAGCTCCAGTGCTGAGGGGTCCTAAAAGAGGGCAGACCAAAAAAATCCCCCAAGTACACAGTCATAGCAAAGATTGGACCAAGATGCCAAGACTCTTCTGGCCGCATTTGAAGGAAGAGATGGGCAGGCGCCAATGTAAGAATTCCTCCAACAACCTGAAAAGCAACATGACAATGGCACGAGATTTGATTCTACTACATGCACTGGCTTTTTGGGATCCTAGTCTGTTTGGATGCAAACCTTCCTAGGCCTGGATAGAGCGGGGAGGGCCTTGGACTTCCCACAGGGCAGGGTTCCCTGTCCTCTCTTAGGACTGGAGGGGGAGGGGGGAGGTGTGTGGGGGAGCGGGAGGGAAATGGGAGAAGGGGAGGAGGTGGAAATTTTGAATGGTATTATTTATAAAGCAATTAAAAAAGAAAAAACTAAAAAAAAAGAAAACTGTTTCCTTCCTGTACAGACTTGCTTTGACTCTAAGTGTGCCGTTAGACCTTATTCTGTCTAGGCTAAACATTACCAGGCACTGATATCCTCAATATTGACTCTCTCCTGAATTCTGATGCTTATACCAAGGCTTGCCTTCCCTGGCCCCATCTCTTCAGCCTGTTCCCAGACAACTGACTGCCTGGTTCCATGATGGAAGTAAGAGACTCTGACTGAGTGGACAGTGCACCATCCCACAGCTCTGTTCACCCTGACTGGATTAGTTGCTTATCTCATTCCTGTGCCCAAACAGCTGACTGGGAGCAATCTAAGGAAGGAACGATTTATCCTCGCTATCAGATTAAGAAGAGAATCAGTCCATCATGGCAGGGGAAGACCACACTGAACTGAGAAGAAGTAGAGGACTTATAGGAAGTGGTGCTGAGATGGAAAGTCTCAAGGCCCGCCTCCAGTGACTCACTTCCCTCAGAAATGCTCTACTGCCTATAGGCCCACAATCAGAAATCTGTGGAGGACATTTCACATCCAAATGACACACGGACTTGATATGATATGAGTCTTTAATCCAAGGCCATGAATCTCAATCCTTTAGAATGGGGGAAGATGGTGCTGAATCCACCCATCTATCTTATCAGAACCCTGCAGTTCCTCTTAGCACTGCCTGCTCAGATGGCAGTTCTGGTAGCTGGTTAGCACACACATGCATGCACAACTGAGGTGTGACACACGCACGCGCGCGCGCACACACACGCACACACGCACACTTATTCACCAGCACACGTGTACACACAAAGGAGAGGTAATAAAAACAAGGACTCTTTGGTGTATACCTAGTATAAAGAATATAGTGTGCTATTACTGTAAAATTAATAATAAGTAGCTCAGTGTCGTGCTACAACTACAACTAAAATCCCAGCATTCAAGAGGCTAAGAAATATTGTAGGCTTAAGACCAGTCTGGACTGCATAGCAAGACCTTGTCTCAATATGTGTGTGTATACACATCTATAATGCATATATATATATATATGTATGTATGTATAGTAAATTTTTTCTGGTTTTTCAAGACAGGGTTTCTCTGTGTAGCTTTGGTTCCTATTCTGGAACTCGTTCTGAAGACCAGGTTGTCCTTGAACTTATGGAGATCCGCCTGCTTTTGCCTCCCAAATGCTGGGATTAAAGGCGTGCACCACCACCGCTCGACATATATATAGTATTTTAATGGAATTCAGAATGCCTTTCTCTTTTAATCTGTTTGTGGAAGAAGAAGGGCAGGAGAAATATAAAAGTTTCTACTGTGGGGCGAGCAGAGGAAGCCCTCACTGATGGCTGCTGTTGACACGATCACAGCCGTATCAGGAACCCCAGTGCCTCAGACCCATGGGAATGAATGGCAAAGTGTCCCTTTCCCTGGGTCAGGCTCAGAAGAAGGGCAAAGTCTTCCTCTTGGGCAAGTGTGGGAATTATGAATGATTGACTTTTATCTAAAACTAGTGTAAGCAGAAGCCATCAATCACAGTTTTCTCCTCCCAAGTGACTTGCTCCTGAGATTGCCCACTGATTGTCCCACCTCTGCTGTATACAGTGACCCTGCCTCCTTGCTTAGTGGTGTATAATCAATGCAGAATTTCTGGGCTGTTGGTGCCTCTCTATCAGATTGCACCTCCCACCTTATCCCAGCTTTTCTGTCCATGTGTCTGTCTGTCTGTCCTTTCTTGATTCCCTCACTGCCCCAGTCAGGATCAATTCCTAAGCTGTGCACAGCAAGGCATGCTGGTTATAGCCACGCATTTGGGTTCTTTTTTGATTTTTTCTTTTCCCTCAGATGACGGATAGTGTCTTTACCCAAATAGTTAAATCGATCACTCCCCTTCCTACTCTACCTCCAGCCAGGAACACTTTGGGGAGGAGGGAAGCTGCACATTCTAGGGATAATTTCTCAGGGTCATTTCCCAAATGAGCCCTGTCAGATGCAGAATCCACCATTCTGATAATGACCTTGCCTTGTGAGAAGTAAAGACTCATTCATCTAGAGACAGCCGAATATAAAACTGCACTCATAAAACCACACCAACCAGGTCATCACCCTTCTACCCCTGGCAAACGGAAGCAGATGAACTCAGGACACATAAGAACTCAGGTTCTCAGAAGCCCAATCCAAGGCGGTACATGACTCTTTTTGAAGGGAACTTCCTACTGGGTTCTTTGGCTGTGGTTTCCTTTGCACCCACCTGAAGCACATGAACACAAAAGTCACATCTGTCGGGCCAAGTGGGACTTGTCTCCAACAACTGGAATGCAGCTGAAGACAAACGTTAGGAATGCTCACAGCAGACACTGCACATGGAGCCAGGAGATGACTCATTAAGATTTGGCACTGGCTCATGGAGGTTCAGGGACAAACCTACTCACAGCCTCTGTGCCAAGTCCTGATAGCTGGGTGTTCACTGACATCCTTCAGCAACCTCATCAACCTGACTGGCCAAAGGGTCCAGTCGGCAATGACAGTAAGTCCTGCTCTATCTTCCTTTGTTGAGACTCAGAGTAGGGACCACTGGCAATATCAAGCTCATTCAAAGTAAAAAATCTTTTTGATGAGTGTCTCTGTATGTGGCATGCGGCGGTGTGTGTCTCTGTGTGTCTGTGTTTGTGTGTGTGCATGCGTGTGTGACTGTGTGTCTCTGTGTGTCTGTGTTTGTGTGTGTACATGCGTGTGTGACTTGTCTCTGTGTGTATCTTTGTGTGTGTGTGTGTGTGTGTCATGTATGTAGTTGTTAACTTTGGCTGTTCTTTCTCAGGTGCTGCCCCCCCCATTTTTCTAGACATCAGCAAGTAGGCTGGGCTGGCTGACCACTGAACCCTCCTGTCTCCACCTATTTAGTACTGGGGTTACAGATGTGTGCCCTATACCTGGCTTTTTATAAGGGTGCTGGAGATCTGAATGCAGGTCCTCATGCACTTTTTTGCCTAAGTGGTAAGCACTTTGTTGACTAAGTAATCTCTACGGCCTCACTGGTGATCTTCCCTTAAACAAGATTGTGTGTGTGTGTGTATCTTTGTGTGTGTGTGTGTGTGTGTGTGTGTGTGTGTGTGTGTGTGTGTGGTATAGCGCAGGATCCTAGAAACACAGAGAGAAAGCTCAGTCAGTTCTCCATCTTTGAAACCATTCTGGTCTTCACCAGCCATGGGGTCATCTACAGCCAGGATCACAGCCCTGACAACAGTTGCAGAAAGAAATGTTCACCCACCTCAAGCCCAGGAGGGTGGTTTGTTTCCCCAATGCATAGATTTCCTTATCCAAAAAAATATTGAATGATAACTATTTGGGTGCGGTTTTTGTTTGTTTTGTTTCCAAGACAGGGTCTCACTACGTATCCCCAGGTGAACTGGAATTCACTCCATAGAAGGAGGCGGCCTGCCTCGGCCTCCAGAGTCCTAGGAATAAAGTCATGCCCCATCACACACGGCCCTAATGCTGTTTGTTCTTTAAAAGAACAGAAATGACTTCTTTGCCTAGCTGTCAAGATGACAGATATCCTGCCCTTGCTAAGAATGCTTCACATGCTCTCTGACAGGGGTTTGTTCCTCTAAGTGTTTCTTCCAAACTCCCAGGTGTGAAAGAACTCTGCCTTAATATTTCTGGTCGCCTCTGCCACTGGCAATGTGAGGAGGATGGAAATCTCCTAAGGACTCTATATAAAGTTCCGTTTTATTCCTAAAGTTGAATTTTGTTTCTTTTGATCCCTGGAGTCTCTGAAATCAGGGCACATCCTGGGGGCCCTCGCTGGCATCTTTCTTACTTCTGACTTAGGGAGAGCTTTAGGACCCCTTGATATTGAGACAATCCATTGAATATGCCAGAAAAGGAGGGGGGTGTGGCAACGGCCATGGTTATCACAAGGATTCTGGGATTGTCTTTTGTATTCAGTGACTCTTGTTCTATTTCAAGATTAGGAGAAGTTACAAGGCCAACTTAAATCACCACACCTCCCTTTCTGTGTTAGCCAGCAGCATTAACCCTTCCCCCAGCCATTCCATTTCACGTCCGGATGTTTGGAGGCAAATCTGGATTTCAGAGCCCACTGCAATTCAAGGGCAATTGATAGCAGAGAGATGACAACCCATCCAGGAGCAACTGGCAGAGCAGCTGTGGAAGAAAGCTGGGCCCTTGCTCAGAGTCCTGACCAGGGGGCCTGTGCCCAGAGCAACCGATATGCATGAAGAATGAGCCTACTTTCACCACCCAGGATCACCTCATGGAAAATCACAACTACAGAACCCACCTTCAGTTCACATTGAGCCTCAGGCCAGAAAATGAATCAAAATTTAAAACCAGAACAACTCCATCAGCAAAAGAGGAAGTTGTGAAGGTATCTGGTCAGCCCCCATGGACAGCAGGTCCTGGTAGATGATGGAGGGGAAACAAGCCCATTGCCATGGTCAGAAACAAGCAGGGGACCTGGCACCAGTGACCACAGGGAGCTTTGCTCGTGTTGGAGGAGACATTGCCTAAGAACAGGGTCCTGGGGTTCTTTTCTTCCTTTCTGTTTGGTTTTTCTTCCCGTGCGGTACAGACGCAATTTAACACACAGAGAGAAAAGAGGACAGCTATCTCTAATTGCCCGAAAATGGCACAGCGTTTGTCCTCCCCGGTGCCTCTTGGTCCAGGTGGAAATTGCCTTCCTGATTAGTATGTTCATGGTCTATTCCATAGGTCGGACTTGTTTTTTTAATCATATCGAGATGATAACTATGCAGGCTGCTGGATGATAAAGTGACAGACGTCATCTTTTTACACAACGGCTCTGACCCAGGATGGGCTGAAACGGTGGCAAGGAAAAAGGCAGACAAGGTCAGGAAGTCATGAGCCTGGCCTGCTTCCCGTCCTGTGGGTACAGCTTCAGTGACACCCCAGGAATTGTACTGCTTTTGCTGCAGAATAATGTGTACCCCTCCATGCTTGCACTATCCACCATGGACCCTGAGGATGTCCTGGCCCCAACGGCACACAGTGCATCGGTGGGTGTGGGTTGAACTCATCCCACACGTACTGTGTTCAAGTCGTGTGATTGTTCACACGGGTGTGTCCCATGCAAATGGGTGGTTTCCCCAGCATTCTTTTGCCAAGTTACAATATTTTGCTATGAAATAAATGGTGGGGGGAGGAGAATTAGGTTCACGGAAAAGTTGTAAAACGCTTCCTGCGACATTGACTTGACGGGATCTAGAATCGTGTAGACTCACCAATGCCTCAAGACCGGCTGCCTCAACCTGCCTCACACTCCTGCCTTCCCCACATGGTTCACTGGCCTCTCAGAGCGTGGGCAAAAAGAAATCCCTTTTGCCTTAAGTTGCTTTTACCAGAGCAATAATAAAAGTAAATAACACAAATGACATATTCACTCATCCAATAGCCAAGGCCACCAGAAAGGTCTGGGTTACACAAAGAATGGCCCTTCTGATTTCCTTTCTGTGATTTGCTATGCTAAGCCTTCGTGGGTCGATTTGTCTTAGAATTGACCCAGGCTCCTAAGGAAACCCTCAAGCGGAGGGTCATAGAGCTGAGTCAAAGGCAATTCAAGAGTCCATTCCAGCCCCTGTGGTTCAAATGCAGGGAGCTGGATCCCCAGTGTGGTGCTACTGGGACTCATGCAAGACTAAGAGGTGGGGCCTGCTACGGGTTTGGATTACGGGAATATCCCTTAACACCTCCTTGGACTCCTCCATTTTGTTTTCAGCTGGAGAATGGATACTTTGGCTCACCATCATTTCCCCTCCGTGCTCTGCCTTGCACAGGCCCCCAAACAGAGCCAACCAATGATACACTGAATCTCTCAAACTGTGAGCCAAAGCAAACCTTTCATATGTCTGAGGTATGTGTGGAAGCAGACTAACACACCAGTTAACAAATGGCGGGCCCTCCTCCACAGTGGGAGTGCACGCCTCAGCCCACCTAGGCATCACCCTGGTGCAGAGCCCTGGAGTGTTCCCCGTGGAGTGTCCCCAGGGCCTCTGCTTTAACAACTGTGTTCGATGACTCATGAAGCCTCCCAGGCAAAAGGAAAAGTTGTAGGCTGAACTTCAGAGGACAGGATGGTAATCAGGATCAGAATCTGCATCTGTAAATGCACCGGAGAAAGTGGAAGAGGGTGGAGAGGGAAGGCAGAAAGAGGGCGAGGAGAGTGTTCTTAAAAGGTGCGATTCCTTTGGGGAGAGTTGCCCTGTCTGTGAATGGGAGCCAATGAAGGAAGCAGGGCCACTGTAAAAGCTAAAACCCCACTCTCTCCAGAATGAATAGCTCTTCTCATCCATTCCCTGCTGGTAATTAAAGCTGCCCCGCAGCACAACAGATCCCTTACTATGTTAACACAGAGTGTTACATCCCTGGCCCATGTTTAACTTCTCAGGTATTATCAACCTACAGTTCTAACAACATAGAACTTCTCTGATAGATAGATAATGGAGTTGCTTGTTTGCTTTTTTTTAAAAGTAGAATATCTTTTATTAATTCTTTGACCTTTTTATACGTGTACAATGTATCTTGATCATATCTAATATCTACTTTAAACTTCCAGCGAACTCCCACTAGGCACCCCATCACATTGCTCTTGCATACCTCCACCATGCTTGCAACCCACTGCGTCCAATTAGTGCTGCCTGCTGTAATGTTGGCCGATCTTGTTGGCTTGATCTTGTGCAGGCTACCGAACTGCAGCGAGCTCACGAGTCCTGAGAGATTTTCATACCCCTATGTTAAGTCTCTCCACGGATGCAATAAATCAGATCAGCAGGCCGAATTAAAGTCTAGGTTTTAATCTGAGCAAAGCATTCCTGGGTGGTCCCAGAGAAAGAGGAGAAACCCAGAGGGAGAACCACAAGGTGTGGTCTGTGGGCCAGATCTTAGACACCGTCCAGGGGTGGAGCCACTGTTTGGTGGGCTTTCTTTGGGCAGCTCCAGGGGAGATCCCCAGCAAGGACAATGGCTGTGTCATAGCCAGAATCCAGACAGCACCTCACAGCCATCCTCCCCATCTCCCAGTTCCTACTCTGTCTCCTTCTCTCTCTCTTTCCACAGCGTTCCCTTGGCCTCGGCAGCTGTGGGTTGGGTGCTGGAGAGGAGAATGATGTAAATGTTCTCCTTAAGCTGCTTGCTCAGTAGACATTTATTCTTGGCCCTTTGACCAATTTTGAGTCTCTGTATTAACTGCTAACTATGATAGAGAGAAACTTCTCTGGTCGAGGCCGAGGAAAGTAATAACTATGAGGATAAACAAATCTTTAGAGAGTAGTTCTGCAGCATGTCCATTTAGAAAGGTAACACAGCGTAGGTCCCTGCCCAGGGTGTATGACCTCAACCCATGGGCTTTTGACCAGGGTTACAGTTTCAAGTATTCATTCCTTTCTGTGGAGCAGGCCTCAGAACCAACCCAAAAGCATCTGCTTGGCCCCAGAACCTATGTGTCAGAACTGCACTGGTGGATGCAACTTGGCTGGCAGACTTTTACTATAGCACCCAGAATGCATTGCTAGGTCATACCTTAATAGTTTTTCTCCTCCAGTGGCCTGCACACCACCTTCAGACACTGGAAGTTAGCCATTGGTGGGTGGTGGTGGGGATTTGTGTCTAGTTTCAGCTTGATTTCTTTGTCTGGCAAACAAAGTGTGCTGTGTCTTCAGCAAAGGGTCTTACCATCTAGTTCTGGTGGGCAACAAGAGCCTGTGTTGTTTTAGAAGCCTCTGAGGCCTCCATGACTAATAACTTCTAGAACTGACACCTAGAACTGAGATTTTCATTCAATAACCCCTGTCCTTTGGGTTATTGAAACATTATCCACCCATTCAGCATACCTCTATTCAAACTCTTTAAAAAATAAATGTTATTAATAATAAGTTATAATAATTTTATATGATGGCTATATAATAAATAATATAATATATAATAAAACATAATTAATGGCAAGTATACATTCTATATCTGCATATATTTAAATAGATATATGGAAATATATATAATTCATTTACAAAATAGTTGGTTTCTATAATGGCTTTTCCACACATCTTAGCTTTATTTAACCAACTCCATCCTCTCCTATCCTATGTCCCCTCAGACTCCCAACTTTGCTTAAACTTTTAACAGAAATGAAGTTTTAATAACGCTGTGTGTGTTGGTTTGGGCACTCGTGTGTGCATGCATGTGTGCGTGTGTAGGACAGAGATCGGTCTCAGCTGTCTCCGTGTGTGCATGCATGTGCGCATGTGCAGGACAGAGATCGGTCTCAGCTGTCTCCCTAAAGCACTCTCCGTATAGTTTTTATTGTGAGGTGTTTTGCAGAGCTCAGAGCTTACCCATCCAGATAGACTGGCTGATCAGTGAGTTGCGGGAATCCCCCTGCCTCTTCCTCCTCAGCACTGGGACTATCGGACTGCACAGCAGTATCCCCAGAGCTCAATCCTCCTGCCAAGCCACTGTTCAGTGTTCCCAGAGTCATGCCAACAAAAAAAAGGACAAAGAAAGATTACACAACCATGTCTAAAGTGATCTTCCAGCACAGGGGATTATGTTGGTGACACTGAGGCAGAAATTTACTTCTCCAGAGCTCTGAGGGTGGGAAAACCACATTCATACACTGAATAAATCAATATTGGTTATTTCCCAAAAGCTGAGATACATTTATGAATAAGATGGATCTAGACCTTATCTTCCGAAAGCTTGCCTCCTGAGGGTGGGACAGAGGTTTCTGGATCACGACAGTGATGACTGTGAGAGCTGCACAGAAGCCACACAAGGTACCATGGGATTACACATGTGTGTGTGGGGGGAAGGTTGTAATGTGTGTATATGGGGGGCAGTACACAATGTGTGTGTGTATGGGGGGGACATGCCATGTGTGGGTGTTTGCAACATGTGTACAGGTACCATGGAGTATGTAAGGCGGGGTATGCACTGTGGGGGTTACCATGAGAGTATGCAGTGTGTGTGTATGGGCAAGAGCATGCAGTATGGGGGATTGCCATGTGTGTGCGGGTACCATGGGAGTATGTATGTGTGCTTAGGCGGGGTATGCACTGTCGGGGGTGGGAGTGTCATGGGAGTACACAGTGTTGTGTGTATGGGCAGGATCATGCAGTGTGGGGGATTTGCAACGTGTGCATGGGTACTATTGGAGTATGCAATGTGTGTGGGGGGATTTGCAATCTATGTGGGGGTATGCACTGTGTGTGTGTAGGGGGTATGTATGGGGAGTGGAATGTATGGGGAGTGGAATGCCAAGGGCAGTGTTGGTTACTTCGCTCATAGCTACCACAAATTATTGGCAAAAGCAGCTTCAGAAAGTAAGGGTTTCTCTGGCTTGCAGTTTGAGGGTTCAGTCCATCATGGCAGGGAAGGCATGATGCTAGTAGTCCGTGGCAGCTCCTCACAGGGCATCCACAGTCAGGAAACAGAAAATTAAGTCCTGGCGCTCACCTTGCTTTCTCCTGTTTACTCAGTCTAGGACCCAAGCCCATGGGATGCTGCCCACATTTAAGGTTTAGAGTAGGTATTCCCGCTTCATTTAAATGAATCTAGATAATCCCTCAACGATGTACCTAGGGGTTTGTTTCCATGGTGACTATAAATCCCATCAAGTCAGTTATAAAAATTAATCACTTCAGGGACTCACTTGGATTTGGCCAAAAATAAAAGTAGCCACAGGAATATATATCCTGCACCACACACACACACACAAACACACACACACACACACACACACACACACACACACACGGTTCCTTGAAGAACAGAGAGAATGGTAAAGAATTATAGGAATGCCAGTTGTGTGGCCCTGAAGCAGAAAATTGTTACTCAAAAAGAAGTGAAACGTGACTCCTGCGGATGAGTCGGGGCAGGGCTCCAATGCGAGGGAGCGAGCAGAGCCAGCAGA
>PVIU01002308.1:0-176757 GCA_004026605.1 Ondatra zibethicus
CGAACATCCTCTGTTGAGAATTCTCTATTCAGATCCTTACCCCATTTTTTAATTGGGGTATTTAGAATTTTAATGTCTAGTTTCTTGAGTTCTTTGTATATTTTGGAGATCAGACCTTTGTCTGATGTGGGGTCAGTGAAGATCTTCTCCCATTCAGTAGGTTGCCTTTTTGTCTTAATGACTGTGTCCTTTGCTTTACTGAAGCTTCTCAGTTTCAGGAGGTCCCATTTATTAATTGTTGCTCTTATTGTCTGTGCCCTTGGGGTTGTACCATAGTCACATTGATGATTATCTTGATTACCATTATAGAAATTTCATCCGATGGATGGAGATAGAAACAGAGACCCACATTCACATCAGAGCAATGGATTGAGCCCCTAGGTGCAGTTGAAGAGCAGAAGGTGGGAGAAGATGAGTTAGGAAGTTAGGACCGTGCGGGGCTGGTCCACCTACTGAGACAGTGTGCCTGAACTAATGGGAGCGCACCAATCCACCTGGCCTGGGACTGAATGAGCATATGATCAAACCAGACTCTCTGAATGTGGCGGCGAAAGTTGGCAGATGGAGAACCCATCAACAGTGACACCAGGACCTATCTCTTCTGCATGTATTATCTTTTTGAGAACCGAGTCTTTTTTAATGCACTCCTTCCTAGGCCGGGAGGGATGGGGGTGGGCCTTGGACTTCCAACAGGGCAGGGCACCATGCCCTCTTTCAAGGAAGAAGGGGGAGGGAGGAGGGGTGGGGGGTAGTGGGAGGGGACCAGGAGAAGGGGAAGAAAGGTAAAAATTTTATTTCTTTAATTATGTTTTTGAATGGAAAAAAATAAAACAAAACAATGCATGGAAAAAAAAAGACAGGAACAAGGATCAGTGGGGCTGGCAGGCAGAGAATATAAACAGAAGAAAAAAAAAGAAGAAAGAAACAATGAAGAAATAAGGAGACAAGTATAGCAGGGACCAGTCATGCTGCCCTCCAGTCACAGAGCCAATCACAAAATAAGAATGAATGTAAGATTTACAGAAGTAAGAGAAAGATAAAGGTCCAGAGGCAAAAGGTGGACAGAATAATTTAAGTTAAGAACAGCTGGCTAGAAACAAGTTAAGCTAAGGTCGGGAATTTGTAACTAAGAATAAGCCACTGTGTGTAATTTATTTGGGAGCTGGGTGATGGGACCCCTAAAATACAAAATGTTAAAAGTGTAGAACATCGCATTACAGTTATCATAATAGGACAAGGTATCATAATCACTTTCCCTCTTGAGTAGACAATGACAAACCTATTTGTTTCATAGGTTTATTTATGTTTTTTTTCAGTATAGAAGATAAATGCAATTATTTCAAATATTAAGAGCCAGAACACTTTGTATCTAGAAGAGAAATAACTTGGCATATGTGAATGATAAAATCTTTAAAGCTAGAATTATTGATAGTCCTTTTAAACTATTTTTTCTTGGATATTGAGAAATGAATTAATAAGAATTACTGATGATTAACTTAATCAGTGTAACTTCACTGTTAAATAAATGAAACATTGCCTTAAGGGGGAAATAAGTGCAGTAGAGAAAATTAAAGAGAAAAGAGTGGAAATATGAATAAGAAAACAACACAATATAGCAAGAAACTGGAAATCCAGTTCTTGATTTAAGACAATAACTTGGGTTTTACCTCCCACTAAAAATAAAAATAATCCTGAAATAATGGACAAAACATTAAAGTAAAAATTATGCAAATCAAAGCAACTATGAGATGTTATGTTACACCTGTAAGAATGGCCAAGATCAAAAACACTGATGACAACTTATGCTGGAGAGGTTGTTGGGGAAAGGAAACGTTTCTGCCTTGCTGGTGGGAATGCAAGCTGGTACAGCCCCTTTGCATGTCAGTGTGGTGATTTCTCAGAAAATTAGGAAACAACCTTCCTCAAGACGCAGTAATACCAATTTTGGGTATATATCCAAAGAACGCTCAATCGTGACACAAGGACATGTGCTCAAATATGATCATAGCAACATTGTTTGTCATAGCCAGAACCTGTAAACAACCTAAATGCCCCTTGACCTAAGAATGGATAAGGAAAATGTGGTACATTTACATAATGGATTACTACACAGCAGAAAATAATAACGACATCTTGAATTTTGTAGACAAGTGGATGGAGCTAGAAAACATCATTTTGACTGAGGTAACTCAGGCACAGAAAGACAATTATCACTTATGCTCACTTATAAGTGGTTTTTAAACATAAAGCAAAGAAAACCAGCCTACAAATCACAATCCCAGAGAACTTGTACAACAATGAAGACGCTAAGAGAGACATACATAGATCAAACCTATATGGAAAGTAGAAGAAGACAAGATCTCCTGAGTCAATTGAGAGCATAGGGACCTATGGGGAGGGCTGAAGGTTGGAGAGGAGAGGCAGGGAGGGACGCAGAGAAAAATGTAGCGCTCAATAAAAATCAATAAATAAATGAAAATAGGAAAAATTATATGAAATTAAAACAACCAAAATTAATTCACAATAATGTGCTGTAAAAAGAAAAATAAAAACATTAAAGCATAGCTGTAAGAGCTGATAGCTTTATGATGTTACTTGTAAGTAGAAGTGAAAATAGTTCATAAGAATTTGTAGAATAAAAAAATTGTGAATCATATTTTGAGAGAAAAGATAATATTTATCTGTCACTTTGATTTTTCTAAAATCAATTTCAATATTGATATTGATCAGGATTTCATGTTAGTATTAGATATGTCAATGGCTTCCTTTGAGAAATATCTTTTAATATTTGTTTTTCATTCCCAAGTAGTTGTTAATATTATTTGCTTCTGACTTCTTTGCATGTCTTACAAATTATGGTTATTTGTCCATTTTTAGAATGAATATCATGCAAATTTTTTCTATTTTTCTACACATCTATTAATTCTATTATATGCTTTACTATTCAGGCACTTTTAACTTTGACATAATACATATCTGATTTTTGCTTTTGCTTTCTTTTTATTTGACCCTTTTCTAAAAAGAGGTCTTTATATGATGTTTAAAAACATAAACATTGACCCTATATTTTTTTCTGGTATATCTTTCTTCTACTGTCTTATTTATTAGTACTGGATCCATTTTGATGAGAGATGAGCTAGGTACAGTTTGTTCTTTTACATATGACTCTCCATTCTTCATAGCAACTGCACTAGCACTTGATTATATCTAGGAATGTTGGTATCAGAAATTTAAAAAGATAATTGTACTCCAGGTTGATCTAAATATCTAAGATATAGATACAACTAAAGAGTCTATCAAGAGAGACATAGATAAAGGACCTGTAACATGTCTTTACAATGTTTTTTTTTTTGCCATAAAACAAGAGGAACTGATAATTCTGACAACTAGATGATCTTAAATTATATTTTGTGTAAAATAAGCCATACACATCCAAACACACAGTCTGTCTCTTTTCTTTCTTTCTATCTTTCTTTTTTCTTCATTTTCCTTCATTTCTTTTCTACCTCTCTTCTTCTTTCCCTCCTTCCTCTCTTTTTTTCTCTCTCCCCAGGTAGATAGATAGAGAGATAGATAGATATTTCGCTGCTGTTGTTATTGTTGTTTTGTTGTTGTTATGCATGTGACAGAGATACCAGAAAGAATTACTTTATATAGGAAAAGACATAGTTTGGGTCAGAGTTTTAAAGTAGAAAATCATGGTGGTATTTTCTTTGTAACAGCAGGAGCTTAATACTGCTACCTTCTCAATGTCCAAGTAGGAATCAAAGGGAGATAGTCTACTTGAAGCAGAGATAACCAATGGTTCTCTATGTCCAGTCTCTCAACACACTTTCTCTACCAAGATTCCTCCTTTTCTACTGTCCATTACCCCCTATTGTCATGACTATAGCAAAATATCACTGGAAATCATTTAATTAACTTATTTTATACAGTCATGTTTGGTTCTATCCCAGGTCTCTGGTCCATCCAGCTTCTAGGTTCCAGTTGCTGGCCACCCTGGCCGTGTCAGGCATGGACTCCCTCTCATGGTTTGGACCTAAAGTTATGCCAGTCACTGTTTGGCAACTCTCACAAGTTCTGCAAAATCATTACCCGAGGAAATATTTCAGACAGGACAAGCTATAGGTAGAAGATTTTGTAGCAGAGTTATTGTCCTACAGAGAGGCTTCATTCGGCCTCTGATGAAAGCAAATATAGAGACCTCCACACTCCTTTCCAGTGAAATTTTACAAGCAGTTTTGTAGTCATATGATCTGGAACCTCAGTTGATAGGAGCTTCCCATGAAGGTATCTTTCTATTGCCGCAGTTCAGAGCATGCATTCAGAGCATGTGTTCTTTCTTTCAATGCACTGAACTTCCTCAACATTGTCACACTTTGTTTGGAACTCTTTTGTCACCCCCCAATGCAACTTATATCTGTTGATGCTCCTTTCCTAACCAACTACACATTTCACCTCCTTCTATTTCGGATTTTGTTTTTTATCCAAATTAAACCTCGCTAAGAGCAATGAATATTCCCCAGTGTATGGCCTGATATATAATGATTTCTAAACTGCTAGAACACCAAGTCTGTTTTATTATTATTTTATTTGTGACAGGTTTGCTACACCCATATATAGCTATTAAAACAAGACTTACATAGGGACACTAGTTGGCATATTTATATTTATGTCACAATTAAATTTTCTCTTCCAATTTTTACTTATTAGTTTTTTATTTGTACTTATATCAATTGACATAAAATAACAATATACCTTTGACATATATGCATCAATATTTTTTACATGTACAATACAAGAAAACAATTACCAGATACTAAGAAGTTGAAGATGTATTGTCAAAGCAGGAAGCTATTGATAGATTACAAAAAAGCCAAATTAAAAGGATAAATTTATCTATATAAAGTTATCATGTAAAAAAAATTGTATTCCATAATACCAATAAGAAAAGGCTTGAATACTCTGAAAATAAATTACTATCTGGTTTTGATTTTATAATTTTATTCTGTGTATATGTATAAAATATTGAAGTATATGCATAAGATATACAGTTATTATATTCAATTTATATAAGCTCAAATGAAAGTATCTAATGAAGAATATCTTCAGATTAAGTGACAATCAGGATTAAGAAGACAAAATTTAATTATTGATGTAAATACCCTGAGAGAAATAATTTTAAATATCCCCATACATGAATGAAGCAGAAGTTTAGTGAAAAATAAATATTCTTAATGAAAAAAATGACCTGCCTACTTAGTTGACAACTTCGTCTGGCAGACAGAGTGATGATGAGGGACACTGCAAATAGGAGTTGATTTATGTCTTATTGTGGCTCATGCCTTCTTATTAAGATGGAAATTTTAGACACTTCTCACTGTCAAATGTGGTACAAGAGAAATAATCTAACTTTCATAACTTTGTGTTATTAAAGTGCTTTAAATATGAGATGTCAATAGTTACCTTACATGCTTCTTTCTCTTCTGTTTGCTCTTTCAGAGAATTTGGCTTATTTAAACATACTTCTAGTAATATTGCTATTAGCACTAACATATTGCACTTTACAGTTTAGAAATGGATATCATATGCCTGTACTCCCTCGTGTCATACACTGATAGTTCTTTAAATATAGAAACCTTTTATTATGATGATTTGTAAATCACTTACCTGAGAAAACCTATTTCCTGTGAGTCATCTGCGTTTAACAAAGCTTTTCCTAACCCAATTTTCCCCTTGGGTTAATAAAGCTGGAGTGAGTCACAGAACTCAGCACAGACCTGAGGGCACTGAGCTGAGCTCCTTCCATTAACTTGTGCTTACTCACAGCTGTGGCTAAACTTCAATGTAATTTCCCTGGGATTGTGGTGCATGTATTTTTAAGTAAATCATAACTCTTCTCTGGTAGGGTAAGAACAGTACTTCTGATATAACATTTAAAGTGTGAATAAGTGACAGATTTCCAAAAGTGGATTTGATCATAGTATAATTTAAAGCTAGTCATTATCACATGATGCTGCAATAATAAATAATGAAGTTTAGGTTATATTACAACCATGGTAACTTTTAATTATATATATAACATTAAAAAATGCTATGTAGAGCTATAACAGTTTATCTTAACTTCATCCTCCTCAAAGCAATGATCCTTTAACAGTGTTAGTGAGTGTTGGTGGTAGGAATGTGAGAGAAACTGGCAGCTGCTACTCAATCTACTCAATTTGTGTTGGGAACACTCTATAACTGACCTGTCTGCTCATTGTAAAGACATAAAATGTGTTCATGGGCCTTTAATTGCTGTGTAACATTCCATCAAATCTCACTAATTTTTCCACATTAATGATACTATTAGTAGTAGATAATAGAGAAGCAGACAGTTTCTCTCATTTGAGGAAGGATATTATAAAATAGCTTTGGACATTTGGACTATCAGAGAATAGATATCCTCATAGATAAATAAGAATATCAAGGGCAAAGAAATCTATTTTTAACAATATGACATTTCCAAAAATATTTTCTCCAAGTTCTTGACTGCTATTGAAGACTTTCTAGGAGCTTATCTCTGTCACCTAGCCATTCTTTCCGTGGAGGTACACTTTGGTCAAAAAAGGCTGAGAAATTAATAGGGCCAATTACTGTGTACTACAGAGAGCACAGTTCATCATAGGTGATTTCAGTCACTTATTTCCAAAGGAAATCTTCCCATTGCTGCTGAGAATAACAGCTAACAAAACTTTTCAGTTCTGGATTGGAGCTAAAAATGGAAGAAAATAGGTCAGAACAAGGAAAGAAGTAAAAAATGAAGATCTCAGTGCTGGGAGAATATTTTGGGATGATTGGCTTAGTAGCTAAAAGCTAGAGGTAAGAAATAGAACAAAAAGTAGTAGATGATGCTATGATATAAGCAATACTTACATTGTATACAAAGTACTTCAAAGTTCCAATTCTGCAATGAAAAAAGTTACATGGATTCTGAGGTATACACAGGTAATCTTGCTGTGATTAATAAGACCAGGCAAGAATAAGCTTCCATCCCCAGTTTTGTGTTCTGGTAGGATTCGCAAATGAAATCAATATGCATTTTGTTCCATTTCTGGCTCTGTTTGTGAAGGATCTTGCACACCACACAATATCAGCAGACATACATTATATTTACTGCCCATTTTGGCTATACATGCAAATATAACAACTCATGCATCAGAATCAGGGGTCTGACTAGAATCATGAACATTTCACCCACATATTCATTCTTTTTAGCATTGTGTCAAATATAAAATGAAGAGAGAGGATTTAAAAGCACAAAATATGTTGGGGAATGTCTCTGCTACCACAAATCATGTGGTATCAGTTGCAATTATTTTTAAGAAGAGAGTGAAGCATTACTATTATTATTAAAATTGTGACTTATAAGGTATGGGAGCAAGTATTTCTACCCAAAATATTCTAAAAATGCTTTTTATGAAAATTATATGTACATGCTTATGCATAGATCACTTAACTTAAAACCCAAATGTCAGTGTTACCAATAAGCAGTTCAATTACTTAGATTTCCTAAAAGCCAAAACCAGCTATTTTCTTTCAGCTATTCTTGCTTTGTTACAGACAAAATAGACTTTAAGTATGTAAATATAATATTTAATTTTACTGACTTCAACTGTATTATGTAGCAAGAACCAGAATTAATATGAAGCAAAGTAATTGTGCAATCAAAGATTGATTTCTGTCTTCAATGACATGGTTAACTTTTGGTTTAAGATTTGATGATCATTATTTTCCCCTGAAACAGGTTCTCACTATTTCAGTTCAGCTTGTCTCTAACTCATAATCTCTGCAAAGAAACTCTTAACTCTTAAGCATTTGATTTTCATGGTGTACTATATTGCCCAACTTATGATTTTCTAAAATAATTATGTGAAGTTGTCTGATTTTATTTAATTAAAAATTGAACTTAATTGAGTTGAGATGACATACATAAGACACAATTCTATGTCAGTCATCAAACATAAGAAACTCTCTTGTGAAATGTATTTGCTAATAGGGAAGAATCTCCCATATATCTGAAACATACTTATTTATGGACAATTTAGAGACAACAATGTCTGGAATTTTTCTTTTGATAAACATAAAAGTGGCTTCAAAATAGCAATGCATTAGATCTCAAGCAGGTGGTAACTAAATAGTGTAAGCCTCCTTATTTTTTCCATATTCTTTTATTTCTTTCCATTCAAAAAAAATACATTTACTCCCCTTCTTCCAGTCCCCTCCCGCTCCCCACCAGCCCTCCTCCCTCCCCCTGGTGAACAGAGAGAGTTCCAGGACAGCAAGAGATAGCTACACAGAGAAACCCTGTCTCAAAAGAAAAAACAAAAGAAGAAGAAAGAAGAAAGAAGAAGAAGAAGAAGAAGAGGAAGAGGAAGAGGAAGAAGAAGAAGGAGAAGGAATTCAATAGAATGATGGAAATCACTCAAATAATTACTGTTAATTCATTTAACCCCTAATCAGGATAAATTATTAATAAAATTCTTACAATATGTAAAAATGATAAAAAATATGTCAATTATTTGAGTGAAATAAAATGTCCATTCTCATCCAAAATGAATATATGAGCTGAACTGAAGAGGTATTTATTGCAAAAGAACTTATAAATTAAAAAATATGATTATAAACATGTAAGATAATAAAGTTTTATATCATTTACCAATATCAAAGAAAAGGCCTGACACAATATTACTTCAAGACAGTGTGTGAGGAGGGGATCATTACTTAGGAGGTGATCCTTTACCTACACATTTCTGTCAGCTCTTACAATTCTTCTTCATAGATAGCTTTGAGATCTTGAATATCTAGCACTTTCACTTCCCATAAAAAAGAAGTTGACATTCTGAACACCTTTAGAATGTTATAAAGGGCATACCATAAGATATACAGAAACATAGAATCTTATCTATATAAAACAGACTAAGGTACACGATTGTTCATACTTTTCCCTCTGAATGCAGCCAACACATGCTCCATCAAATGTTTAGTAACATTTAAACAAGATTATACATGGTTCATATCCATCTTATATTTTTATTTTATTTTAATCACTTAGTGTGTGACTGTGTTTAAAAATATTTGTGATAATAAAAAGAGTATTGTTCTGCTTGAGACAGGGTTTCTTTGTGTAGCCTTATTTTCCTAGAACTAACTCCATAGACCAGACTGGCCTTGAACTCGCAGAGATCTACCTACTCCTGCCTCTCAAGTGCAGGGATTTAAAGTGTGTGCCACCACTTCCTGGCCAAAAATTTAATAATAATAATAATAATAATAATAATAATAATAATAATAATAATAATAAAGCCCTTTTTTGTAAAACTTACATGGTTTTATTAGGTAAGTTTTTATGTTTAGCAAATTTTAAGAGTTGATCACACCCTATTTACCAAATTTAAACATTGCTCCTCTTTTTCATGTCTCTAAGATTTCTAACAACTCCCATATAATTCCTTCTCTTATTCCTAGAAACATCCTGTACCTACATTAAATTTAGAATGTACTCTCTAAAATTTCTTCCTTAACTCATAACTTGGTAAGACATGCTTTTCATTTTTCCAAAAGTAAAAAAAAACAAAACAAAACAAAAAAAAAACTCCTGTATCTCTATATAAATTTGGAATATATTTCTCCTTTGGACTCAGTTTACATAAGTTTCATGAGAAAACTGTTTTCTGTGCTGGAGTTCTGCTTATACACACACACATACACACACACAAACACACACATGTACAATCATCACATATAGGAAGACTGAAGGTTTCCTTTGGAGATAAATAGGGAGCCTCTACCTATTCCTGTATCATTAGTAAGTATGAATGAAGTAGATGCTGACAGTGATTTGTCAAATTAATTGTTAAATTACTTAAATGATTCAAATGTAATAATGTGAAAAAAGGAGTACCCAGACCTTGTTTTTAGTGTTAGTGTCTTTATTTTGATAATAACTATAATGACGTTCTGATTATTTACTTTTACTTTTTAAATACACTTATTAATAATCTATATTGTCTCTGTATTTGTTAGGTTCTATTAAGAGTCCTCCTTTCTAAAGTAAATAAATTCTCAAGATAATTAAATATACCTGCATAAGGTAATAAAGTATATATATATTTGGATCTATAAAATTTTCTAATTACTTATCTTAGTTCACCTTTTAACCCTTTGTAGAGCTTCAATGTAACACTAACTATGGCATCTTACATAATATATTAATATCACCAAAGAGAAAAAAAAATCATTTTATCTATGTCAATTCCTATTGTCTGTTGTTTTCTGTTCAAAGCCATATTGACTTTAACTTAAAATAATGATATGAGTTATTTAAAATTCTAAATCTCCAAATAATATCAAGAAGAATTAATCTCTCAGAGAAGTTAATGAAAAAAATTTTGGTTCTATTAAGTGGATGGAATACTTGCCTGCACTAAATTTCTAAAACAAAATGTTGAAGTATTTCATTGTGAGCCATCATGTTCCTAAGGTAATGTTATGGGCAGTGATTTTGTGTCAGCGATATATTTATTTTAGAAATGACACACTTTTAGTATGATTAGGACATTCTTTAACCTCTAGTTTCTATGTAACAATGACAATTTGTAAGGTTACAGGGTGCTTCAAGCTGTCAAGCCTGATCCATCTGAGCAAAACCAGGTGTTTTCTTATCATGAGGAACCAAACATGCTCCTTTCAGTTTAATTTACTGTAATAAAATGTCTCTTTGTTTTCTATATGTCTATATCCATTCTATGCATATTTAATAAATATGCTAATATATCTCTTAGCATTTCTATTTACCTACAAATTTTGACGCTAAATTTTCTGACTTTATAGCATATTTGAAAATACTTGATGTTAGTTTATCACATTACTCTCTCACATAACTCTTAGTATTATCTATTGTCTTTTGAGATTGAAATGTGTAATATATCCTGGCAAATAAAGTTTGCAAAAATATGCTGTCTGTGCTTTCTGTGTGCCAGTCAGTTATGGTTTGTGTCACCCTGCATGGCATTTTGTTCTCATGGTCTTTTATTTTATCTGGATTAAGTTCACATTATTAGGGAAATATGTGTACTTTGCTCTTTAAAAGACAAAAGTTATGAAACTCAAGCAGAAATGAACTTTCTTTCTCTCATCTATTGGGATTGTAACTATCTTAGTTAATTTTAAAATCATTTCAGACTAATTCCTGATGAGACGCCACGCAAGGCAGGGAAGGTTTATTTTAGCTTACAATTTAATTGCAGGAAAAACCATAATTGCTAGGACTTGCGGGATCATACAGTTGCAGAAGGCAGAAAGCCGAGAGAGCAAACCTGGAGGTGGAAAATAGCTATAACCCTGAAAACTGGTCAGAAAGACCTGCTTCCACAGTCAAATGCCACTTCTTAAAAATTCCATTACTTCCTGACCAGTGCTACCAGCTGCAGAGAATGTATTCAAACACATAGCACATTGAACTATGATAATTTGTCGTTGTCCCAGTACACATATGTCTATTACATACTGTGATAATGTGTTCTGCTTAACTTGACACTCCCCATAATCTTATAGTTCAGAAGTCCAAAGTCTTTCCTAGGACCCATGGCAATCATTTAACAGTGAACCTTGCTTTAAAGGAGTGTGGGAGTATGATAGAACAAACAATAGTATGGGATTAATAGTTGATTTCTAAAAGCAGAAATGAAACCCTAGAAGAGCGAGCAAGGGAAGCATGAAATCTTGAAGCTTCCTGTCTGGAATGTGCAGTTTTTAGGCAGATCTGACTTGAACATTAAGTTGGTAGTAGAAACTTTCCTCATCTGTATCTCTTTATCATCATTAGTATTATTTGAATTTTTTCATGTAATGATAATTTATGTAGTTATATTTTATTTGTATTTTAATAAATAAAGCTTGTTTAACAGAATGGCCTTTGGAAAGCAGTGGATAGGTTATCATTGAATCAGTTTCAATTATTTTGAACTTATTATCAATTTCTGTGTTGAGTTTAGGCTAAGACACTCTTTGAATAATATTCAGATTTGGGTTTATATAGTGTATAAGCAGAGAAACTTGCAAAAATCCCCCCCAAAAAATAAGTGTTTATTTTGGGTTACAGAGTCCTAGATGTATATGATGAATTATGAAGATAGTATTTGACCTCTATATGAGGATATTAAAGACCAAAGGGAAAATTGGCTATCCTCACAGTATTACTTTCTTTTCTCATACTATCATAAAATGTCTATAAAAAAAAAACTTACAAGGGAAGGGTGTGCCTTTACTAGAGTTCAGTGAGCGTCCTCTATGGTCTATATAGATAGATAGGGAGAGCAGGGAGGCAAATGAGCATCTCTCATCTGCAGTCAGGAAACATAAAAGATGAACACTGATGCTCAACTCACCCTGAGTCAGAGGGAAGGTATTTCCAACATTCATGATGAGGTTTTTTTCTCCAGTTAAGCCAATCTGGAATGTTTCAACATGAATACATACAAAAACATTTTTCCATTTGTTTTTACTTTTAGTGAAGCTGACAGTGAAGGTTAACTAAACCCCTCAAATTATCTAAAAAATATTAAATATATCTAAATTCATTGTACTAAATTGAATAATAATACTACAAAATTAAAGTGAAAATATATATTAAGACATGGTTTATAGTATACATTTTTCTCTCATTTATATAGTTTGAAATTCCTTTTAAATGATACTCTGACACTAAAGAGAGCAATCATATTTGTTTTATATTCTTAATATAATATTCTATCATTCACATTATCAGTATTGTATGCACTACATATATATGCTTCATTATCGTTGTTGGTGTGTGTGTTTGTGCGTGCTTATAAATTATAAAAAAATCAATTAAAGGCAGTTCTAACCAATTGAAACCTAACATGACTGAATTTGTTCTTAAATAAAAGGAAGCTTAAGTATTTACTAAAATAAATCAAGGGGTTTGGTGCAAAAGAGAGACTTAATATATTCATCATTTTTGTTGGTATGCCAACCCTACTTTGTATTTTTATTTACTTATTGTCTTATTTTAAAGGGCCTCTACAGCACATATCAGAAAGTAGTGGAAGGATAGATCTCTTGATACTTATAACCAATATCAGGAAAGGTCTCATTTGGGCCTAGTTTTTTGATCTATGCAGGATTATAGGACTATTGAATGTACAAGTCAGTGCTTGGAGGAATGGGAGTTCCACCTGAACAGACCCTTTTTTTCTCTTATAAATACAGAAAACAATAGTCAGTGAAATCAACTGGTGTAGCATATTTAACATTATTCTTAATATTCTCACCATGTCCACATTTCTGACTATATAAGTCAGTGGTTTTCAACCCTTGGATCACAACCTCCCAAAAAGATCATTGAAAAACACCATATTTCCATTAGAATTTATTAGAATAACAAAATTACAGTTATGAAGTACCAACAAAATTAATTAAATGGTTGGAGGTTCACCATAACATGAAGAACTGTGTTAATGGGTTTCAGAATCAGGAAGGTGAAAAGCACTGAATAGCCAAAGATATTTCACATATATTTGGTAAACTTAAAGCAACATGTATCAAATAAAAATAGATTTTTAGGAAATCTATTTACTGTCTTTTCCACACCAGAAATTACAAAAGTTTAAAATTCTATTTCCATAAAATATCAGGTATTATTGATGAAGTCATTTTGTTGTATTCCTTCAATTATGTGTCTATTGTTAGATAATGCATCTAAGTAATTTGGTTTAATGTTGACCCTTTATTTCTCTAAGGGGGGAAAAAACTATTTTTTTCTATGTTGATGCAGGGGTCATACTCAGTATAGTTATTTTAAAAATTATACTTTCAATATATTTTTATTACAAGTTTCTTGGTTTATGCACAAATAAATTATATTGGAGAACAAACAGCCAAGTATCTGTATTCCACAATGGTTTATTAAAAGTTCCAGGGATGCTTTTCTCATAGTGACAGGATGGTTGATTATGTAGTTTGTCTCCTTTAGTTGGCATCTAAGCATTTAAGAAGAAAGGTATGAAATAATGTATGTTCACAACTTGTTGAGAACTCGATGGCATCAAACAGGAATAATTACATTTGTATTTGTCCTCAATATAGGGTTCGTGTAACTTGTATTCACCATACTCCCGATCTTTTTATAGGTGTTGTTAAAGTATGTAACATTTGTCCAGTGTTAATTTATTGAAGAATGTTGTCTTGTGTTCCAATCACCTTTCATCTCTAATAAACCAACACTTTAGTTGCTACACAGTTTTATTAACAAAAAAAATCACTACGAGTGGAAAGCTTATATAAATAGAAGCAGTTTCAAGATATTTACATATCTTTTCCAAATTGTGTTCATATGCTTTGATTCAATTACTGGAATAAAATAAAACATAATATTACAGAGTACAGTGGTTTAATTCAATGTCAGTTCCATATATTCTGGAGCAGATGACCACACATATTTATTTTGCTTCCACAGGATAGTTATTGAACCTTATTCTTAAATTAATTTTCATTATTTATTATTTTTATGAACATTGCCTGAAAATTATGAAAATCGTCCTATCATAAAATCTTGTGTCTTGGAAAAAACAACCCAATTTTAAATAGTAATAATGAGAAGAAATGGATTTGAGTTCAGCATTATTGTATTCTTTTTATAATATTCAGCAAATTTTGACAAATTCAAATACAGCAATAAAATTTTAGTGATATTTTTAGTAGTTTGTAACTATACTGTTTGATGATCATTTGTAATTACATGTTATTATCCTATTAAAAGGATTCTTGCTATAAATACAGACTATATTTTACCTGACTCTTCTATACTATTTTGATAATAAGAGATAAAATAAAAACTCTAAATAATGACAAAGAAATCATTGATATAAACCAAAAACAATATTTTGCTTAACTATATACTATATACTGTAGTAAATAGTATCCTTTCTACAGACTCCAAATAATATGTTTTAACAAAAATTGTATAATTTTGCTTAGTGCTATTATTGCAGGTGTCATTGTTTAATTAGGGTTATTAATTTAGGTTCACAGGTCCTTGTAATAAAGGGCAACGGTATATTAAAAATCTATATATAAGTATTCCACAGTGACTATAGGCCTCATTTATTAAGGTGATTATTTAATTTTAAAATGTTCCTCCTTTAAAACATAAATTAGTACTTGAACTACTTTGGATTGGCTTAATCTGGTTCATTACTCAATGAACTTATTTCCTAGATACATTTACACCTTGTTATAATTTACTTTCTTAGGTTTAATTGAAAATTCAAGTAAAACAGTAATTATCATCAGTTGCAACTTTTTAATATTTCTGTGTTAGAAAAGAAAAAAATTCCAATATTTAGAAGTCAAACCTAAAATGACTACTGAAAGATAATCTAATTAATGCCTACAAGCAAATACATTGCATTCAAAATCTAGGAAATTTTCACCTATCCAAAAATCATGGACTTCTAGAAAACTGGGCATAGTCCTCATTTTGAACAAGAAATATTTTTCTATTCAAAGAGCTAATGATTTATGTAAATATGTTAAACACAAAAGCCAACTTGTATGCTAATTAGATAACTTTAATCCAGTGATATTAAATTTGATGTAATTGATTTTGTCAATATTTCACTCAAAATATGTGCTATTAGTATAAATGTGTATAAGCACATTATGAAAATTCATATACATAATATGTATGTATGCTGATATGTTAGTATGATGTATCTAGTTTAGGAAAGGCCTTGAATAGTACATAAACTAAATGTTGTCTTGCTCACTCCATCTGTGTATGTTTCAGACACACAGTGTCAATATATTATGTTCCACAAATTGACCTAATAATATATCTATGACTTTGTCATTTAGCATATTCAATTTATCACTTATGCATATTTACAAATGTAATTCAGTTTCTCACAGCTTCATGGCCGCACAGATCCTTTGTATGTATGTAAAGATATTTATTTATCCTCTGTTGTATTATTTATCTTCTCTAACTGTAAAAGAAGTTAGTTTGTAAATTTCTGTGCATACCTTTGTGTACATCAGTAAAAGTATTAGGAAGTATACAATATAATTATGTGTGTAGCCTCTGAATATGGTTAAATGAATATATTTTAAAATGATTCTTATATTGATCAGTCAAATTATCCCTACTACTTTATTTACTGTATTTTCATAACTTGGAAATCATATTGTCAGTATGAAAGACATTGAAATATGCCCTGTTAATGTTTTCTCTTTAAATTCTTCCATCTACACTGAAATTTACATGTCTTTTAGAAGTTTATTGATCATCATATTTAGCATTTTATTCTAACTTACTTTGGTTGCTGTGATGAAACACTATGACCAAAAGAAACTTGGGGGAATGAAGGATTTATTGCAGCACCCAAGTTTTAGTCCACCAGTAAAGTAAAGACGGGGAAGGAACTAAAGCAGGATCTTGAAACAAAAAAACACAAGAAGACAACTACTTGCTGGATGTTCCTGTTCATTTCAATCTTATTTTCTTATATAGTCCAGAAGTACATGCCCAAAAAATAGTGCCACTCACCATGGGCTGGTCACTCCTCCATCAGTTAATATATAAATGAATCTCCCATTGACATATGCCAGACAAATTGTATCTAGGCAACTCCACAGTGGAATTGGGTTCTCTCAAACCTGCAGCCTCTATCACATTAAAACATATGCCTAAGCAGGGTACAGTTTGTAAAAGAGCATCAGCGTTTTGATTTTTACATTTGCAAAAGTACGCTAAGCATTTTTACATAATCTCTTAAATTAATGTTTAATATTCAGGGTAGTTGAAAATTTCAGGAAATTTTTATGACATGTGTATCACATTTAAAGAATTATACAGATTTTAAGTTCAGGAACTGTATTATCTTTCTATCTTATACTTTTTTTTTCAGAGAAAGTGGGTATTTATTTAGTGGATTATGGAGGGAATAGGGAAAGGGGGAAGGGGAGAAGCAGGAAAGAGCAGAGAGAGAAATAGAACAGAAAGGGGGGATAGGAGAGGAGAAGCAACCTCTGAGAGAGAGAGAGAGAGAGAGAGAGAGAGAGAGAGAGAGAGAGAGAGAGAGAGAGAGAGAAGAGCTCAGGCTAGAAGCAAAGAAAGATCCCAACTTATATTTTTTAAAGATTACTTTTATTCATGTATGCATTATACACAGACCTTTCAGAGATATGTGATTGTAAAGATCGATTAAACTTGCTCTACATATTGAATTGTCTTAGATTTTAAAATTTAAATCACTGGTGTGTTATGTGCTTCAACACCACAGTCTGTAAAACCTAAAATTAGAGTGATGAAAAAAGCAAGAATTTTAATTATTTTAATCTATATTAAATATAAATTATATTAATACCTTGCATGTATTGACAACAATATGCATTTGAACACATCATTATAAAATTTGTAAATTTTATGTGTTTTTAATCCCCCATTTAACACCAGTATTTTCCACATCTATCAATTTTATCTTACCTGACTATGTAATAGTAGATATATGTGGACATACAATATAATATAAAATTTACTTATTTTATAAGATGTTCCTTCTAATAGTCAATCTAATAAGTGTCCTGTTTTTAAATTCATAAGTATTTTAGAGAGAAAGAACCTGATAATGGACATAACCTCATAACTCATAACCTCTGGGAAAACAGAATTTATGTTACATTCCATAAGAATATTGATGAGGAGAGACACAATTACGAGCTTTCACATTTCACCAAACCAACCTAACTTTCCAAATATAATGTTTGTATGTTGCATTATAATAGTAAATAATAAAAGTAAATTTTACTTTTACAGAAGTAAAAGCCCATGTACTTCTCCTTTAAGCTGCTTCTTTTTCCTTTAGAGTCTGAAAAACTAAAATGTGAAATGAGTTACTACATAAAATTAGGAAATGATCTAACTCAAGCAAATTCAATGGATTACAGTAGAACAATTTGAAAACTTGTGTACAAAGGTGATTCATATATTTTTGTGCTTCCAGGATTTCATATTGAGACATGGTTGCAGAGTTTATCATTGTTTAACTAGTTGGAGAGACAGAATCAAGCTTATATGTAAAGTATGACTTTACGATGAATATTTTAATGTTATTTTACATATACGTATTTCAGTATAAATTACCACAATCATTTGGGCTAATACATGTGGGTACTGATTGCTTCCAACCAACTGGGTTAGTTCAAGCAAAGAAGTTTATGTTGAATTTTTATATTCTGTCATTTTACATAAATGAAATGAGAGATGTCATAACTGTATAGATTAACAAATTGAAAAATCTATAAACATGATTTTTGGCTTGTAACTTTGTTCTTTGAGTCATAAAGGGGTGACTATTGTCAACTGTTGATTTTCTGAGACAGAAATGCATTGTATCACTAGGGCTGACCTAGAACTCATTCTGTAGACCAGGTTAGCCAGAAACAAAGTCTGCTTCTATCTCCTGAGTGCAGGTACTAAAGGTATGGATCCCATGCCTAATACTATTAAATATTGTTTTGTTTTATAGATTCTTACATTATTAGATTTTTCATAGTTTCACAACATGAAAAACTTCTTATAATCTGTTCAAATTGCTTGAACAGTTAACTGTAGACCTAAACAAAAAGCTTGTTTACTCTTATGAATGAACATTTGATCAAGATTTATTCATTTCAGAGATTTTCTGAAGAAAACAGTAAATTAATAGTTGGATTTCTTATCTTTTTAGAATGAGATCTGTGGAAAAAATGACTGAAACAGTTTGATTAAAGTGTTCTTAGTTCTTAATCCTGAACATTTACCTTGGTGGATTAAAATGAAACAGCCTTCCTCTACAAAATGCAGTAACATAACTCTTAGCGCCATTGGCTAGTTATGTTGAAGTGTAAATAATTATTACAAAATAAATTGTCCATATACATTATTTTTAAGACAGAAAGCATTATATCAAGTTATTTAAGACAAATATTATAATCTAAAAAAACGACCTTAGGAGCAGTCATACACATGCATGCATGCATGTATACACACACATACACATAATAGGTTTTACTATAGTGCATAATTTGGTATGGAGAAAACCTAATTTACATTGATTTATTATTGATTGATGAGGTAAAACATCGTGAGTCCTTTGTGCACCAATTTACTTCTGTAAGTAAAAATATTAGAGTCCATAGTCATTCAGAATTTTTAATCATTTACATGTTTTCTTAAGAAAATAATTTTATTGGTTATTTACCAAACAAAATGTACTTAAACTTTATCCATTTAAAATTGTAAGTTTATGCTATAACAAATCTATTTTTAAAATTCTATCTTATAATATGCATATGTATGTTTATAAAAATTATAAGTTCTTTATAACAATTATTATTTACAGAAATGCATATTGTGATGGGTACAGGTGTCTTCATTTTAACAATTTTATAAATAAAATCTCCTTTTTATTTTAACATTTTTATGCCTTGTTTAGTTTTTAACTATAAGTTCAAATAAAGAAAGAACTTTGAGGTGAGTCACATTTAGGATATCAATGGACCTGATAGAAAACTTGCTTTCACAAAGAAATTATTGTTGTGATTGACAAAGTGGTTGTCAAGAATTGAATCAGACAGTTAAATATTTATCAGCTTACATCTTCAGTCCGGTTTAAGTAAAGTCCCTTCTGAGTGGTAACTTCATAGCAGAATCAGCATCAGAGTTTCACTGTGGGTATGGTCCATTTATATCATCTCTGTCTAATATAGGTTTTCTGCTTAGAGGAAATAGAGATACTTTTAGAAGGAAAAATACACCAGAGAGGTTCTCACTGGGAACTTTCTTTCTGTTCTTTTCTAACATACGAAAAATGAGTTGCTTTCAACGGGTTTTATGAAGATTTAGAAGAGGTGAAACTTGTGAAAAAAAAACTTTTAAATATGAAATGGTATGAGTGAAACACCCAGCTCATAAATCAAGGAGCAGGGAACTTCTTCAGTCTTCATGCAAAGCTGAGTGCCAATTGACTTCTCAGGATTGTGTCACCTGAAGTCATTTGAGATGGAGAAGTGCGAAGACAAATGACAGGTCAGGCACCTACAGAGCACCACTCATTATGAAGTGAAAATAAATATCAATAAACATAATAAACATAATCATTTCCAAAGAATGATGAAATATAATGAGTTATTCTTGTGAAAACATATTAATTCAGCATGCTATAAAAATATTGATATTTGCATAAAAATAGGGTTTTATGCTTAATTTATTTACATGAGGTGAAACCATCACCATTAAAAGAAATCAAAGGATGATTATTTCTTTATGTTGAGTAGATCTAAATATCTCTTGCAAGCACATATTATTATAACCCAGCTTTAGGACTTGGAAATACCTACTTACTGTCAGTTCCTAAAATTCAAGTATTCTTGCAGTTCATGAGGTTAGATGATGAAACAGTTCTCCTCAAACAAGAATGTACCACAGTGAGAATATGAGCAAAGGGTTTCAGAGGAAACCCACTGAAACAGTTTACCTGGGCTAATGGGAGCTAATCAACTCCATCTGGACAGGGAAGGAAACAGAATAGGTCCAAACTAGTACCTTAGAATGTGGTTGACAATTGTATGGCTGGGGCAGACTGAGGGGCCACCAGCAGTGGCACCAGGATATATTCCAACTGCTTGTACTGGCTTTTTGGGAACCCATTCTCTTTGGATGAATACCTTGCTCAGCCTACTAGATACAGTAGGAAAGAGTTTGGACCTTCCCCAAAGCAATGTGACTTACCCTCTCTGAAGAGTGGATGGGGGTGGGAAGTGGGGGTATGTGGAGGAAATGGGAGAAGGTGAGGGAGTGGGAACTGGGATTGGTATGTAAAATTAAAAGAAATATTTTGTCTTCTTTTCTAAAAAAATAATATATATATGTAACTATTTGGTCATGAAAAGTAAATTGCCTTTATTGGTTCCCTATCCTCAAGATGTTTCCTCATTTATAAAACAAGTTTTTTGTACTTAATCCTAGTGCTACTTAGCCCCTAAGTCTAAATATTTTTCTAGAAATATTGAAAATAGAAACAAGCAAATTTGTTGTTTAAAGTAAATTGTATATGCCTATAGAAGAGATTGAAGAAAAGTTATAGAGGAGATAAAACAAGCATTAGTAGAGTTTTCTTTTTACCTTCCTTCCTTATTTCTTCTTTTCCTTTTTGTGGTTGTTGTGAAATTTTGTAATCAATGTAGGTGTAATTTTGTTTTCTTTTCTTTTTTAAACACCACACAGAATTCCAATTAGAAGAACATATGTTAGATTGAAAATCAGAGTTCTTTTCCCAGTTTAGATTTTAGCACATTTTGAATTTACAAGTTGTTTGCGTTCTTTGGGTCTGATTTTTCTTGTCTTTCATGTGGCATCCTGCTCAGGGGTAACTTTAGTGATTGCTTATGTTAATTCCTTAAAGGGTTTAAAAATATAATAGGAACACCTATTCTGCAGGCAGGTATTGTAGAATTATGCCCTTAGACATGAATACTCATTTACGTTTTTATAACTGAATAGTTATTTTTATATACATGAGACCCTCCCAAGATGGATCTTCTGTATTTCTTTCCCCATTGAAATGTTGAATAATTTACCTGGCCTATGAGGTTCTTTTTTTCTGAGGGTATGCGAGCAATAAACAGCAGTTTTGTGGAGAGGTGGACTTTTCTTCCACAGTATATCTATTTATGACTTGTCCATAGCTAACAAATAACCTTTCATGGTGTGGATATTATTAATTCCAATTAAATTCAAGGAGTCACCAAGCCAGATTTGCATGAAATCCTTTATTTGGTCTACTGCAGTCCTATTTCCCAGGAGTAATTAGAGACAGACTCCTAGGGAAAACTCATGCAACACAGAACCACATGAAGATGGGGAAATATTGAAAATATAGTCTAAAGTAGTTTCCAAAGTAACCATGATAACTTAGTCAACCACTGGCTTGACTAAGTTCCAAGCCAATCTGAAATAGAAAGTGAGAATGAGGCTAGTCAGAGCTACATGGTTAATAACAATCCACTTCATTTTGTTAACTTTTATTGTCATATTAATGATGACGATTGAGATTCCACAATACTTTGATCACCTACACAAAGCACTACAACAAGTATAAGTATATCATAGAGATTTATGGGAAGAGCTCATCAAAAACCAAGAGGGATTTTCACGAGGTATTTCAGGAATCTGATTTCAACTCATGTGTAGAGACTATACCTGGGAAGTCTAGTTTTTCACTGGGTGTTCTTATACCTAGCAATACATGCACTTCTATATAAAGTCCTTGGCAAAAGTTTTAGTTCAACCTTATGTGAAGAACCCTTTTGAGCATCTTTGTAATAATCCTTACAAAAATGTATAGGTATTTGAGAATTTTCTGTTCTGTATTAAGCTCCAGACTTGACTAAGACTGATTGTCTCACATTGGTTTCACTTCAAAATGAACAACTTTCTTGTCATTGATAAGGAAATGTAACTCTGATGCGTGTGCATCAAAGATGCATTGATATAATTCAATTAATGTTTCAGTGCTCTGCAGGCTCACAATTCTAGCATGCTTGGATGACTGGGAGCTCTTGGCACAGGTATCACCTGCTATCAGTTTCTTGCACTGACTCTGTACATTATCTTACTATAAATTCAGAGGCAGATAGCAATCTTTCCTAAACATCAGGCAGACTTCAAGTGGCAGAATTAATTAAAATTGATTCACACATTGTGTCATGCAAAGGTCTTCTGGGAGCTTTCTTTTCTGCATCCCTCTCCATTTCATAATGCTGTACTACAAGGCACAGGTGGGAATCACTGTTTTAGAATACTAATTATGAACTTGAATAGGACTGTGCACAGTGATTGGCAGTATAATGCATGAAAGGATTTTAGAACTTACTTCATTTAAGGATTTCATAAGAGACTCATTCTTTATTTCAACTTTATAAGTTTTTATTCAGAGGAAGATAAAGCTATTAAATAAAGGTTACCAAGGATTATCAGAAATCTTGTAAATGTATTTCATATTTTAATAGTTAATTGCTCAGCATTATAAGCTTTTAAAGGCATATGAGCATTAGCAATAAAGATAACAGGATCCTAAGTATGTTTCTATATTAATGTTCTAATTTTGCTTTTAAAGAAGATTTTGAATAATAGTATCTATTTTATAATGACAAATATCTGAAAATTTATAATTCTATACTTTTTTAATCCCCATGTAGTTATCCACTAGCAAATTCTATCAAAAAGGAAAATCCTGTTATGTTTAACTCTATTTATTTTTGTCAATCACCTGATGGAACCATGATCCTGTACTTGCTAGGCAAATATGATACAACCACCCAATTAGTGCTATTATCTTTAATGAACACAGCAAGCATATGGACACTGCTATGCATTTTTTCACCAAAGAATTATATTAACTACGGTCCTTTCTAAGCTATGGTAGCAAGGGCTGTTTTCAGAGCTATTCAAGCATTATGCTATTTTTTTTCAATGATCACCTTTTTTCTGTAACTTCAGGGCAAGTCAAAGTGACAGGTGTAAAAATCAAACACAAGAAAAGAAAAACCCATGGTGGCTGATATTGAAGAACCCTGAACTTAGAAAAGTCAGTTTCATGCTTCCAGCTCTGGTTCAGTGTTACTGTCCATCAATTCCTTACGTAGACAAAACAGGTGATGAAAATCACAAAGTTGTAAATGCCAATGAGGCTTTAAAAACCAAAGGGACAGTTCAAATCACCACACTGAAAAATATAAATAATCCAGAATTAGTTTATATTTGTGTGACTTGACATTTTTCATAGTTAATAATAAGCTTAGAAGCTAGAAATTGAATAATTAATATAAAGTTTCCTTTTATTTTATGTGTATGAGTGTTTTACCTTCATGTACATATGTACGACTTTGTACTTGTTGCAGGAAGAGGACAGAAGAGGCTACTGGATAACCTGGAACAGGAGTTAAGAATGGTTGTAATATTCCATGATTACTGGGAACTGAATCCTGGCCCCTGTAAAAACATCAACTACTCTTAACCTCTAAGCCATATCTCAAGGTCCTTCTATTTTTACACATTTCATATATATTAAGAAAGCTTTTATAATTATATACAGATTAAAATCAATTATTATTAGATTAGTAGCCATAGGAGTTCTGTTCTCATTACTTTTATGCTGTCACATATCCCAAAACACAACCTTCCCTGTAAGTAAATAAAGATTCCTAAAGAAAAAACATGAATTCTTGTAGTAAACACTGGTGGTATTCCTCTTGCGTGATTTTGTTTTACTCTCATTTGCTACTTCATGTGGTTATTTCCACAACACTGTGAACCTCCTGACATATGTTATCATTCATTATGAATCTCGAGTGAAATGCCTCACAATAACCTTCCATTTCCTCATATATGCAGTTCTTTATGTAAGCGCCTGTCAATTTAAAATATTTGGAAAATCTTTCCTTTATAAATACAGAAGTGTATAGCAACAATACTTTTAAGAAGGTCTTAGAAGAATTGTGCTGGGTTAAAAATAAGAATAAAAATAAATGACCCAGTAAAATTCCCGATGAGATGCAACTGTAATTTTGTTCTATTTTGAATTATTATTCAAGTTTATGCAACAATATAAAAGAATTAGAATATCTGAAGGATGGAAGGGAGAAATGAAGTGAATGTAGTATAGATATATGGAATTCAATAATAATTTCTGACAGTAAAAGTAAAAAATGATCAATTAATTGCAGACTATATAATTAATAAAAGTAAGCTAAAATGTCTTACTTTATACTTTTAAGGTATACTTGTATATTTTAAAAACAAAGTTTTAAAAGATTTATCACACAAGTATTTTGGTGATCAAAGCTTATCCTGTTGTCTTAACTTACATGGAAGGTAAATAAGGCCAAGAATCTCCAAAATATTAATTCAGTGCTTCATTTTCTTCAGTGGTGTAGCCACTGATAAGTTTTTCTTTCTCCAGTAAATAACAACCCCAACTTAGACATGCTCAGTCAACAGACTCTAAGTGCAGTGGGTCACATACCAATTAAAAGGCATGAATGCTGGAGAGTGACTTGCTGAGAAGGGTTCCAGTAGATGGAGGCAAAAAATTCAGGATAACAAAAACTAACTCATTATTCAAATACATTAAAATGTCAAACAGTAAAGATGTTAAAATTCAGTTTCTTGCAGAGATAATTTTATACCTTACACACTTGAATCGGTGTACACGTGTTTCATCTATGTTCACGCATGGCTCTCACTTATAACTTACACACTTGAATCGGTGTACACGTCTTTCATTTATGTTCATGCATGGCTCTCACCTAAGTTGTTTTCTTTTTAACCTAAACTTGCAATCTGTTACCTAATATTTTTAAAGAGTTAAAAGATTAGAAAATGTTGTCCTGCTATGAAATTTAACTACAATGAAAATTAGCTTGAGAAGCAGCAATCTTCGAGCATCATCATCATAAAATTGATCAGTTTGCAACTAACAAACTCTTTGTGATTTGTCGCTTAGAATTGCCATAAAAATGCAAAATCACTGGGTGCAATTTAATAAACATGTGCTTGTGTAATTAAGTTAGAAAGTATAGCAGTGGGGTAAACATCTATAATGAAAGTGACTAAGTGATTAAGAGTTAGAGACTAACAGATACTTAGATAATGTCAAAATTATACACTTCAGACATATGTCCCCTGGGTTCAGCTCACTCTCCATGTAATAGCTGATCCTAAGAATAAAATTAAACATGAATATGAATATATAACTTAATTACTGCAAAGTCCTAACACTTTTATTTGATTCAGACTTATCTCTTCATAGCATACGTAACCTATTAGCAGAATTGTTTAATATTCTCATAGAAAGATTAAATGGGGTGTTCTAGATTCTTATTATTGATAACAAACTGATTTATGGCCAGGAGAGGTAGGTGTGTGTGTGTGTGTGTGTTTGTGTGTGTGTGTGTGTCCTTTCCAGATCACTGTATCTACTCTCAATTCTTCTAAACCTCTGACGCTAACATTAGATTTTGGTAACTCCTGCTTTTCTGTATGCTTACAACATTACTAAAACTATCTTTGTCTTCTCTTTTCCTTGATAATTTTATTTTGTCATCTGGATTTATCTGTTTTCCAAATAATATTCTCAGTATTCTTTGCCCTACGCTGTAATACCATCCTGGTTCATGTCTGACCACGTTCCTGCATAGTTTCCCCTCAAGATATAAGCAGATATCAAATGAAGCACTTCCGATGGCCTTTATCTGAGTTTTCAGAACAGATTAAAATAAATATTCCTTTGGCAAATTGGGTTGTACCCTTTTTAGTGATCTGGTACATAATGTAATGACTTTATTTGTCCAATTTTCTAAAATATCCCAATTGTCTGCTTGTATATTTTTACTGACTTAATTGCCTTCACAATTTGGTCTTCATTTCTTTGGTTTGATGTTGGATAACTGACAGGTTATTTTGGTCATAGAGATGACTAAGTTGTTTGCAGTCCTTTTTACTTCAAATAGTCAATCTGGATATTTTAATGTAAGCAGTATGAATGTAAAGACTGCATAATAATAGAGTTCAAGTTTATAAAATAAAAATAGAAAATGGTGAGCAGCTGTTTCCCCTTTCACTAAGAGGGATAAATGAAGAAAGGAGCATAATAATTTCAATACAAGCAATTCAAGTGAGTTAACAGCACTTTTGAACTCTTCAGTTTTCTGTGAACAATGGACATTGTGGAAGACTTATAACTAAGTACTAGTTTCTTGAATTTTCAAATGTAGAGGACCAAAAGAGAATTAATTTACGCAAGTAAGCCTCTGAACACACAAATCAAAAATATTTATGAATGAAAATGAATATAGAAAAATTTCATTCTATATAGAATGAAACTTAGGTTTCTCTCCAATGTCTTAAAGGTCCTATGATCTGCATGATTTTGTGCTCTTAGGCTCTCAGTAAATAATTCTTCCCTTGTATGTCTCTTGCTTTTGAGTTTGTCAAGCTTCTTATGCCATATGTTTCAATTCATTTTTATTGTAGCTGAAGTGACTCCCAGACATAAGTATATCTTCCTTCTTATTTTTTTTTTCAATCTGAACTTAGACAAAAGTTTTGTCACTCTGCAAGTGACAGTCTACAAAAGGTTGCCCTTTTTTATTCCTGATGTTTCTTTCTTCCAGGATCTCTGGCAGATATGGCTGAGACAGAGCTGGTCATGCCAGTGTCCCCTTGGGGCTTAGTGGGACGGTGAGTGTTGAGGGCCCAAACCTCCCTCCTGGCCACCAAAGATAAACCCATTGAGTTGGGAGTCTTGTCAAAGCTGGATCTCATTTAATTGTATTAGGAGGATTTTATAAAGGGTTGTGATGGGGGTGGGAGTCTTGGGATAGGGTAAGAAATAAGGCCCGATAATATTTTGCTACATTAGCAGTGGCTGGGAGGAGGCGGGATTTAGGTCAGGCTGTGCTGAGTCACTCATATGCAGAAGTCATGGCCAAAGACAAGTCAGTCACCAAACTTGAGTTAGGCTCAGAAAGTTACACTGGACCTCACACCTGGGCCTCATGAGGCCCAACATCTCCCTGCTTTTTTTTATTAGGATGATGGAAGACATGGCCCCTGTCTTATGTTGTCCCCCACACGGAGATCTTACCTATCACTGAGTACCATGTATCTCATTCATGAAGAACCCACTCCATGACCTGTCTTAGGTCATCCCAGCCTCTCTGAGATCTTACCCATCCCTGGTCAAGTGAAGGTAGGAGGAGGCGCACTCATAGTTGGATAACCAGTCATACGAGTGGCCAGACTCCTGAATGGCCAGCCTATGATAGTGTACCTTGACCTGATATAATTTAATTGCCACCAATCTTTAGTGAATAAATTGTGTGATCTTATTAAACACACAAGTCTCAGTGGTAAGGAGAAGAATAAGGAGAAGAAAAGATCCGAGTAGGGGAAGGAAGTAGGGTAAGAATCCCTGAAGATCTGTCCACAAGAGATTGCCTTGAAAGTCTCGCTGTCTCCTCTCTAGGTCTTCCTGGAGGTTTTTGATCTTATCTCTGACAATCCCCAACTTGATGGCATAAGAACAGTACTTTTTCTGTAAGTACATGCAGATGCCTCCCTTTTTATCAGTTAGAAGATCTAACCTTCTTCTGTTTGGGAGGATCACTTCTGCTAGGGTGTCTAACTGGAGTTGTAAGTCAAAAATGGTGGGTGCTGAAGATGGCCCTTATATCATCGATTATCTGAAGGGACATCTTTCTGAAAAGATGTGAGGACAGGCCTATCCCCATAGTTCCTGTGGCCATACCTGCAGTTATCCCCAGTCCAGTGAGAAGGGGTATTATTTGTATGACTTTTTAGATCTACCTCCTATTGAGTCAAAGGAAGGCCCAGGGACTGCCTCATCCCCAGGGATGATATCTTCATCAGAGATTAACATGGCAGGGGCACAAAGGCCTGTCCAATTATCAGGGAGGAAATCGTAGGCCATTACTCTCCTCAGACAAGGATTATTCCAGAAGATGGACATTGTGGTACGGTCGTGTTTAGATCACCGAAGAGGAATGGATATAACCCTCATCTGTGCCAGAGTTATTAAAAGAGGGTGGAGCCCAGATTCAAGAGTTAGAAGCAGGCATGGGGAGAAGCTGAGCAGAGATGAGAAATGTGACTATGTTACTGAGCAATTTTTTAAGACAGCAAAGCTCATATGAGCGACCAAAGCCAATGGCCAAGGGGGTCCTGATTGAAGGCAAAATCAACAGTTCTCTGCAAGGGAGGGGCTTGTCTGATTAAGCACAGAAAAACCTTATGGAGAAGAGATTCATGTGGGGGTCAAGGAAAAGATCACCCTGAGTTTCAGGTAGGGCAATAGGGTAGTAATTAAGCTTTAGATGTTGGACCAAGACAAACTATTCTTCTCTAACCTTATCCTGAACCCCCCCCCACCCCGCTGCCATTGAAGTAACCGACAGGGGGGGGCAATTTCCCCACAGATTGTCTGTCCTGGGCCTCCATGGCAGGGGGGTGGAAGGATATCCCGAGTCACCCATTACATCTTTGCTCTGACTCCAGAGAGTACCTGATTTCTGACTACAGTCCAGTAGGTCCCTTTTGTGGAGTTACGGGTACACACTGAGCGATCGTATAGCAGGAAGAGTGAATAGTCTGATAAAAGGAGGTGCAAGGACAGGGCCCTGACTTGCCATCCACTGGGGGTACAATTTTTGGTTTTGTTATACATATCCATTTATTGGATGAGGGGACCAGGGATCCAGAGGTATCAATTAGAACTACAATCTATCTATTGGATGACTCATCTTGTTATGGGCGAAACCGAATATGTCTCCCACCCCTGGTAATCACAGGGCTTCCCCATTTGATTGGTTAGTATGGCTCTGGCATCCTCTGGGTTTCCAAATCCCCCATCACCAGGCTGGGCAACTGTTATCAACATCCGGACAAGCAGCAGCATCCACATCTTCAATTGTTTCTGGGAGAGAAGCAGAAAGACAATCCTTAGGGGTGGAAACATTATTATCATCATCCTCTTGTTGGGGTAAGTATTTAAAATCTGGGTTTCAGTGGGACCCTCCTCCAATTTCTTCCAATGGCTAAACCCAGTGCCCTAACCTGGTCCTGATATGAGGGGGAGATAGCTGCCTCCTGCAGGCCTGTGGCATACTGATCAGTCATACCCAAGAGCATCCCATAAATGATGGGAATAGCGGGGTTAGCTGCATGATTGCACTCAGCTTGGACCTGGTACTCTTCTCTAAAGAAGGCATCCCACTTGAGAAACAGAGGTCCCGTAATCACAGGCCTGGCCAGGTCTTTCCAGTCCCTGGTGGTACAAGATTGTTGGGCTAGCCCCTGGAAGATGGTCTCAGCCCAGGGTGAATTTGGCCCATCTTCAGCCACAGCCTTTTTTAGATCCTTGAGATCCTGAGCTTCCCAAGGGTATCAGGAATTAGGCCAGTTACCACCCAGATTAACATTAACAGGAAATAGGCTTGCTGCTCCTCCCTCTGTGGCTCCAGAAGCAGCCCCTTTCCTTCCTAAAGCTCCCTCCATGCTCTGAAGCTGGGAAGCAGAGGGGACTTCCCTATCAGGCTGGTCCCTCCTGAAATAAGGCAGCAGGGCAGAGGGAGCTCAAAAGGGATTTGTAGAGGGATCTGGAGGCGAAGGACTCCTTGTGGGTCAAGGGGTGCTTCCAAAGGGGTCTAGGGATGGGTATAGAGAATGGGACCACCCTAACTGCCCCAAACGTGGGTCCTCCAGTGACAACTTTTTTTTTCTGTGTCGTGTCCTTCTGTGAAGGACCCATTTGATCTGGTTAGTCCTAATTTGGACCCCCACCACCAGTCCCCATTACTCCCTACAGGTGAGCGGGGTTTTCCATCTTGGAAATACATTGTTAAGGCTGAAACAATGGGAATAGCCCCTAAAGGAGGGATTTCTCCTTTTTCTATCTGGGCTCTGCGAGTAAGTGTTTCTACCCGATCACACCTGTCCCAGTCAAGCAAACTACCATCCAGCAGCCAGGGGGCAAGTTTAAGGAGATAGACCCAGGTCTGTAAAGCTTGCCCCTCAGATATGCTGAGGCCCGTGCTTTGAAGAAGAATTCACAAGGACTCCAAAGAAGAAATTCGTTAGCAAAGGACCGCCCCATATGTTATGAGGGTGCACTCACCCGCAGACCAATTGGCTTTTCAGCGTTCTTCCGTTCTTCACAACAGTCTGCTGGCAGACAGGGCTGAGATAGAGCCGCTGCTGCCAGTCTCCCCTTGGGGCTTTGCAGGATGATGAGTGTCGAGGACCCAAACCTTCCGCCTGGCCCCAGAGAGAAACACACTACACTGAGTTGAGAGTCTAGTCCAAGCTGGATCTCATTTAATGGTATTAGGCAGAAACTTATATAGGATTGTGATGGGGGTGGGAGTTTTGGGAAAGGGTGAGGTGGAGTAAGGAATAAGGGCCAATAATATTCTGCAACCTTATCAGTGGTTGGGCAGAGGCGAGATTAGGTCAGGCTGTGCTGAGTCACTCATATGCTCAAGTCATGGCCAAAGACAAGTCACCAAACTCAAGTTAGGCTCAGGAAGTTATACTGGGCCTTACACCCAGGCTTCAGGAGGCCCAACATGTTTCTGTCAGCTTCATAGCTGCACATGAATTACTGATATTTTCATTACCACTTGATGCCTCATGCCCACTGTCATCTCTCTGTCAGTCACTTAGTCTGCGATGTGGTAGGCCTTTTAGTCGCCGCAGAGCAATGTGTAATTTTAAATTACATCTGTACAATTCTACTTATCAATAAGACTTAGAAGTCAAAGGCTGGGGTGAAAGCCTGTTCTCTCGGAGAGGTTGAGTAGCAGCTAGGTGACTTTGCCTTATGCACAGAGACACTGCAAGAGAGCATCTTTTCCCTTGTCCCAGAACCAAGAGGTAGGCTAAACTCTGATCCCCACCCTTTCTTTCCTGTGCTTCTTCTCCATCCAAATCATTGGCTTCTCTAGGGCCAGTTCTGGTTGGCCAGTAGCTGGCTCCACACACGTGATTCAGTGTACTCTTTATTGACAGTCTGGAGTTTCACGGTGTGATCAAAATATTTAACATACTCCCCTGTCTTCTCTCTGACAATAACCCTCCAGAAGCCACATTCATTCAGGTGTTCTGCTTATTGCTCCACTTGTCTGTCTTCTACAAATATCTGTGAGCTTCAAGACACAACACATCTTGATGGTTTCGTTATCGCTGCATTGACAGAACCTAATGCAATAGCAGAGGACGTGTTATAAGCATCAGTCTCATAAAGAACACTAACAGATTCAAAAGAAATAAAGGCAGTAGGAATTGACCTCATAATTCATGAAAGTCACTGTTTACATAGTTTTCACACTTCCTGGTTACTATGAACATTTAATTATTGGAGTCATTCTACTTTTAATTAATATAATACATGGTACATTAAGAGTTTTATTTTTCTTGTAGTTTCTTATATTAATGAACATTGAAAGAGAATGTGTGTTTGAGTTGCAAACATTCCCTCTAATGGGATTACCGATGGAGAAAATTTTATAAGTCTATGCCTGCAACAATATTGATTGTACCTGCTGTGAAGCAAAACAAAATAAATAGCATCTGTTATAGTAATATAATACATTTAATTTTTTATATCTGTATACAATCAGTAACCTTTTGCTGAATATTTCTGCACTGAAATTATAGTAATTACCTTAAACTGTCCACTGTGCATTCACTTTGTTTTTCCTCATGATTTGATACACCTCAAAAAATTAAATGGAATTTGGCAACTGTTAAAAATATGATATATAAATATATATTAACTTATACTTTATTGATCCACAAGTAATACTCAAAAATAGTACAATATTGTTATTGCTGTTCAGAATAAGATATGACTGAAATGCTATTGCAAAATGACTTGTAAACATTTAATGAGTCATGCTAGCTTACTGGCAATATGTTTAAATTACATCAAATATGTGAGTAAATACAAACATTGATTTAAAAGCAGATATATATGAATGAATAAAACTTTCTGTACCTTCAAATATATACAAGAAACAATGTTCAGTATAATAATGATTGTCCAATTTCAGACTAATGAGACCAACTTGAGGGTAAAAACTATACTTACAATAACAATTTTCACACAACCACTAAGAAACTAATGTAAATTAACTTTACTTGTAAAATATAATTGCATCTATAAACTATGCTTAGCAATGTGTCATAATGTCTAATATGATATAGTTTTGCTGAGGATTAAATTCAAAAGAAGACCCAGTCATAAACTTTGATGAATTACATCCTAGTTATCATATAATAAATTTATAGCTATGTCACACCGACGTTCTCAAATGGATACTACTAGAATTAATTATAAAAACCTGTCTTAAAAATTAGATTTTCATAATCTTGCTTTTTTTTTTTTTTTTTTTTTTTAGCACTGGCCGGTCTCCTCTGTCCTGTCAACTCAAACATTTAGTTTATTCCTTTTATGCTTTTCCATTTCCAGTACATTTTTGTCAGGTTCCCCAAATCATAATTAATTGTTGCCCATTGTGTTCTTATTCATTTTCTTGCTTTGCTTTAAATTCAGATGCACCTAATATTAAAATGTTAATCATCCCTACAGATTGTTATCTGTCTCAAAGATTTTTTTAATGTAGTTAAATCTTTACTTTTTACCTAAAGATCCACTGACCCAGATGCCAAATTATTTTATTTAAATATCTTTCATTATATTGCTGAAAACCTAACTCATCTCTCCTTTTATTTCTAAATTAACATTTAATCCTAAATTCACAAATTACCTGCACCATGTAATAAAAGCCCAAATATACACTTCAGTCAGTTGTCTCTTACTCCACCTCCCAGTCCAGACTTCTGGACCATGGTTTGGTCTGTAACAGTTTACTATTCCAGCATATTTAATTTCTGAATTCTGCTTGTGTATCTCATTGTGCAAGCTTTAATTAATTTAGCTGTCATTTCTTCAACCTGGACAAAGTCCAGATCTTTATAGCGGAATCTTCTATCCTTTGTTTTTCTGTGTTCATTGCAATTATACTCATGACACAGAAAGTAGATCAAGTTATACTTGTGGATTAGGTTAAGACACTTTTACCTTCCCTTAATAGAGAGCCCAGTTGTGCTAAGAAGGAAGTCAAGGCCCGTTGTCACTGTAGCAGTGTTTTCCCTGAAGTGCCATCACCAGCGCCTCTCCATTGCCAGGTGCAGAATAAATAAAATCCCTCTGTAGTCACTTTCCTAAATCTTCCTAGGACAATGTGGCAAGGTTAGAATAGCAGAATAAAGCCCATAAATTGCTATTGATGAAGGTACAGCCCAGTTTTGGATGGACACCAAAATTTTGGAGAAGACTGTACCATGCAATAGGCTATAAAGCCAGCAGTAGGTGTGGAGTAGATCTAGCATCAGTCAAGGAGACAAGTTATGAGTGCTTTGGATAGCGGAATCAGAGAAATGAATTGTTTCTAAACACTTTGTAGACCTTAACAGTGTGAGTGGATCCCAGGAGTCTGACACTGAGTGGTACTTTAGTTTTGCTTTGACTTGATTGTGACTCGGTCTTTATTATTTCCCTCTTGGAGCACAATGTTTAATTTGTTTTGATTTTATAGCAACCCACAGTTATGAGACCTTGAATATTTTGTAGAAGTTTTCCCATCTTAGAGAGATTTTGGAGTTTGAGACCTTGGTAATTACAGAAAATGGATAGTTTAGAGAGTCGTTGAAGTTTGAAAGAGATTTTGGATGTTTTAAAGTGGATATTTTAAAATGGAATTTTAATGTTTGGGAACTTTTAATACTGTCTGATTTTAAAAGTTGTAATCTTTAATATTGTGATTTTAGATATCAATATGGCCATATTTAGGTAAGAAAGGAAAGGTTACGATTTGAAATTAATGTATTTACAGGTCAATATGGCAAGAGATCAAATGTCCTGGTGAGAATTTTAGCAACTTAATGAAAAGTAAAATCTTTTGAGTGGAGGTCTATTAGTTTTCTATTGTTGCGGTAAGACACCATGACCAAAGCAACTTTGAAAAATGAAAAATCTAACTGAACTTTTGTTTTCAGATGGTGATGTAGTGAAGGCATTGTGGTAGGAAATGGTGAAAGCTCACATTTAAAACTACAAATAGAAAAGAGAGAGTAAAATTGGACTTACGTGAATCTTTGGAATTCCAAAGTACCCCTTGGTATACATTCTCTAACAATGTCATGTCTTTTTTATCCTTCCCAAACAGCTCCACCAACTGGGGACCAGATATTCAAACATGTGAGCCTATGGGTACCATTCTCACTCAGACTACCCACACTTCATTCTCTCAACTATAGACTATAGGCCCAGGATCATATATTATTGTAAATGAATTCATTTAGCCTGACTTCCAAATCTCCTGTTGTCTTTCAGTCTCAATAGTATTAACAAATAAAAAGTTACATATCTCTTCTGAAATTGAAGGTAATTACTCAACTTAAATCCCCTGTAAAAAATCAAAAGGCAAGTTATATATTTCTAACATGCCCTGGCACAGAATATATATTTCTATTCCATAAGGGAAGATTTTTTATTACTATTTTGATATTCTGTGTACCCAGAGCAATATCCAGAGCTTCCAAACCATACAGGTGTGGCTCACTAGACTGAGAAGTGTGAAGCAGGTGGGAATTGGGATTTAGGATGTTAGAGGAGGGCTTCGTTTAGGCAGTCACATCAGACTGAACAACAGAACAGAAATGAGGCTAGACTTTGAGCTCAGGTTTTCTCCTGCAGGATAAGGTCAAAGACTCAGCAGAATGGGCTTTCTTCTTTTCCTTAATTTCCTGAATATTTGGGGGGAACCTAGAGTTCAAGATGTATATAGCAGTCATTTGGTATTGCATTTATGTTATTTACACAGTAACTAAAATTTGATTTGACTTAAATTCACTTATCTTAGTAAAATGGAATTAGAGTATTCTACTGATATTTTCATATTCTAATCCTGCTTTTTAGAAATTAGAAGTAAAAATCTATAGGGCTCATATTTAGTAAATAAAGAGAAACTTCAAAACAACTAATATTTCAATTTTGTGATTTGATATTTAATGGAAACAGAACACTCTTTGCAATCATGGCAAAGCATTCACTAATCAAGACACTAGGATATTGCCTATCTTTGAGGCTATAGGTAGCTTTTCAGATTCATTTTCTCCCTGATCTTTAGACAAGAGTCTCATTTCCTGAAAATGCCGGTGCTCATATGCTGTGCTTTGTGGACCCCATTGTTTCTGAGCCCGTTTTCAATTTGTGCCGGGAAATTAACACACACCTGGCAGTGCCTCACTTGTCTGCCCTGATTTCATTCGCCAAACCCAAAACTGGAGAGTTAGCCACTGTTTGCGTTTGAGTAGAAGTGCTGTTTCTGGAACTTAGATGAACAAGATGTCCTGCTTTCCCAAATCAACTTCGCTTCTATCCTATCTCTTCATGTGTGTCAAAGACAGGACTGTTGGCCCGAGTACGAAAAGGTTAAACTGTAAAAAATAGTTAACAACCATACTTAAGTCAAATATCCTTACCTTACATGAGCCTTCAGGTAAATTGTTCATTTCCTCATTCATAGTGTACCATACATCAATGAATAGGGTTAGGAAGAGTCATTTTAGTGCATTCTATAGACAAGAGAGGCTTCAGATCTTAACAATATACCTTTCTTCCTTTGAATAATAGAATATAGTCTTTCCTTAACCATACTGATTCTTGCTCATGTGGTATTCTGTACTGAACATGTCAAGGTTTCCAGATGTTCTCATAATCTTTGCTTTTTTTGTCTAGTTTGCTTCCTTTCCTTACATACCCTTAGGTCTTATAGATGCTTTACTTCTTTATGTGGGTCCTTATTTTGATTCCTGCCAGTGTTAGCAATATTTGGTATCCACTTTGCTGCATCCAATCTCCCCACTTATGTATTGAGAAGCCCATCATCATCCTTTATACACCATAATTTCCACTACTGAAGACTGTGAGTACGACCTTCTGTGTTTAGTGAAACTATCACAATACTGGAAGTAGCTTCCCTAGTGATACAGAAAATAATAATTAGGATCAGCATATTTGTTCCCTATTTGTATCTTGCTGTTTATTTTTGTAGATGTTTTACTCAAAGATATTTTCTAACAGGTCATTGTGTTTAAAACTCTCTGTTTTTGTTATTTTCGAATATTTTAAAAAGGAGTTTTTATGACCTCTGTGTTTAATGATAATCTTACATTTATGGGTGTTATGAGAACAATACCAGTGTGCTCTTATTTTCTTAGAGGAAAAATTATGTTTCTTAAAGAACCAAAGCATGAGGAGTAGAAATGAATATTCTTAGTCTGTTCCCAAAGTTACCTATGTATTTAAACTATATATGTTTTAAAGAGAAAGCCTAAATAAGTAACAAACATTTGTATTTACTTCTCTTAAATTTCAAGAAACTAGGGATTATACTTCATTATTCAAGAGACTCATGTATTGGTTGTATTTTAATTGAAAACTTGAGCCAAAATATCCCCAAATTTAACATTATTAAAAAATGTTTGTTAAGGGAGTAACTGTTGAGCGAATGAGCCAGTAGTAAAAATGCCAATCTTACTGAAAGCAATCTACAGATTCAATGCAATGCCCATCAAAATCCCAGCAAAATTCTTCAAAGACCTTGAAAAATGGTAATTATCACATGTATTCACTCATAGGTGGTTTTTAAACATAAAGCAAAGAAAGCCAGCCTATAAACCACAATCCCAGAGAACTTAGACAACAATGCGGACACTAAGAGAGACTTACATACGTATAATCTACATGGGAAGTAGAAAGTAGGAAAAGACAAGATCTTCTGAGTAAATTGGGAGCATGTGGACCTTGGGGGAAGATTGAAGGGAGGAGGAGAGAGGCAGGTAGGGGAGCAGAGAAAAATGTAGAGCTCAATAAATATCAAAAAAAGAATTAAAATAAAAAAATGTTTGTTAAGGGGAGAAAAATGCCAAATTTAGTAATGGGAACAAATTTTAATATTGGCTTTGAATATTTGAATATCACCATAATTAGAAATGTTGTGAGTGATTATGAGACTTCGGTATGATTAAAAAAACTTCAATAAATAATGGGCCATCCAATTTGTATAGCCTAAAAAGTGAGTTTTAAGTATGTTTAGTATAATTAATTTAATAACGTACACATTGCTTTAGAGATATGGAAACATCTAGGATAGAAGACTGGAAATAGACACTGGGGATGTGTTGAAATTTCAGTTGTCCTGTTCAATCTGCATCTAAGCTGTTCTCAGCATTTGGCATATCTGACAACTGCCAGCTCTGCTGAGAAAGGGGTTCTTCTCTGTATAGTACACATTGAGTGAATATTTTATCTTCCTTTAGTCATCACTGGTCTGAAAAGGTAACATAAATCTGCAGCTCAAGTTTGCTTACGTTTAGAATGGGATCTTTCCAGTTGTGTTTTCCTGAAACTTAACAGAGTGCTGATTTGATATGTGACGGGACAAGCATAAGAGTTAAGAATTTAGTTAACGGTTGTGCTTATGTGCTATTATTCTTCACATTAAATAATGATTGCTAGATAGATACACATGATTCCCATTTTTCTTTAATTTTGCACTGATTTTCAATGACTTAAAATACAATTCTTCCCAAAAATTGTCAAAAAGAAGCAAAAAAATTACCTGTGATATTTAATGTTTTATTGTTACTGTTTTTGTTTTCCAAGAGCACAAAATAACAATAATATTTTTAATTTCATGAAATGATCCTTATATCTATATTCATAGATTTTTGATAGATATTTGTTAAACTTATATAATATAAAATACTGATCAGTGAACTTTTTCCTGCTTCAATTTTAATCCTACTCCTAATTATAAGATGATATGTCCTTATGCAAATTGTTGTTAATGTGGGGTTGGAGGAGTGAATGTGGGATACCACCAGTCTCCAAAGACCAATTAGTCAGAGGAAGCCTGTAGCATGCTGGCATGGGTTTCACTTTAATGTTATTTTCAGGTGCCACTCAGCAAAGATATTAGCTGCATAGACACAGATTGTGTTCCTCTATATACACATGGTAGTAGTGCTTTGGAAAAATTAATTGCTGAATGCTTTAATATTTAATTGACAGATGAACCAATTATTATATTTCACACATAGCCCAATTACTGAATTCCACACAGTGTAAATATTTTTGACCTTTTAAATGGCTGAGCCATTATGAGAACATTGCTTAATTGCTAGAATCACAGTTTAAACACTGCATTTTAAATTTAACTGATGTTTTAGGTGAGATATTTAAATTTAAAAACATGTCAGATATTCACAAATCGGTCCTTAACACCTGTTCCAGTTTTTAAAGTTCCACTGAGATTTTATTTATGAGTTTATATGCTTCTCTATTCAACTGAGAACTTGTTATACTGACAGACATATCCATCTATTCAAGAACAATAAGTAAATATTTAAGGCCAAATGGAATAAAGACCCTGTCCTAGTGATTTACTGAGCATACTATAAGGCAACATTAAAGTTTAGATACAGAAAACATAATAAAAATATTCATAATCCAGAAACTGTCTGATACTTAGAACTAATGTTTACAAGAACATAGACGTATTTTGCTTACTCATATTTAATTATTCAGTGACAACTAGGCACCACGTGATTATCAAATTTGTTACATACACAGATTAACTTATTCTGATATGAATTCTATCAGGTGTGTAATGCCACAAAACAATCCCATACCAGTTTGGAAATTATTATTAAAAGGGGGAAATACTTACAGATCATTGTCCCAAACAACAGTCCTCTCTTCACAAACAGGAAGTAGAGAGTCTAGCAGTCTGAATGGGAGCTGGAAGCAGAGAAGCTTCTAAAGTTTTTAATTTTCCTGGTGTGACCTGTCCTCCATGGTTACTGTAGATGACTAGGCCACTTTTGGCTTGGGGACCTGCTAGAGGTCCCTCAGGGAGTTTCCCAATGGTATTGGGTTGCCTTGTATGTCTGTTGTTGATCTGCATTCATTGGTCCAATGTCTTCCTTTACTACACCTCCTACATATACCTGAAGGCCGAGGTTTCCTATTCCTGCCATTTCCAGATGAAGTGTTATTCCTAGAAATTCCTTGCCTGCAATCCATTTTTAGGTATCCTAATTTACAACAATTAAAACATTTGGCAGGTTGATGTCCTCTCATCACTTTGGAATTCATCATCATAATTAAAGGTCTGAAAATTCATGGTATGCTGGATCCAGTCATCCATAGGTGCTAATCTAGACCTTAAAGGCCAAATTATCTTTTTGCAGTCTAAGTTTGCATTTTCAAAAGCCAGTGATTCAAGAATTAGTCGTCTAGCTTCTGTGTCTGTTATTCCTATGTTCAGAGCCTTAATTAATCTTAACAAAAAGTCAGTATAGGGTTCTACCTGTCCCTGCCTAACCCTGGTATATGACTCTAATTTTTTTCCCTAGTTCTGGTATCCTATCCCAGGCATTCAAGGCTGCTTTGTGGCATAGGGACAATACTTCTTCATCATAAAGAGTTTGGACCTGTGGATCAGCGTACGCTCCTATGCCAAGAATTTGATCCTGCAAAACCTCCACACTTTTTGCTCTTCCTTGCTGTTCCAAATGTTTGGATTCTTCTCTGAAATAAACTCCAAACATCAAGGAAGGTCCATCTTCTAACAATGAGAATGCTAACTGGGAGAAATCATGGATATAGCCCTGACATTAGCAGCCCAAGTGCTTATCATTTCCTTAACAAATGTAGAGTGCATGTCATAAGTAATGATAGCGTGTTTATTTCCATTAGATCATTCAGTCCTATTGGTGTCTATCTACCTTCTTTGGCTCCCTTTGAGCCTTTAGAAGTTGACACTTTATCAGGATAAATTACAGGGTATGTCGCTAAAACCCTGGTTAAACCAGTTCTGACAGCTGGTGGTGGCACTGTATCCTGCCCTTGTGTCTTCTCACCCGGTTCAGTAGCTCCGGTAATTTCCTCAATCATTTCAAATCTCTTAATCATTGTCTCACATAAGGCCTGAATCTCCTGACCTGCAAAGATTTCTAGTGATTTCCCAAGGCATCAATTTTCTGGTTCCCATTCTGCACCTGTGTTTCCAAGGTCTTAATGTTTCCTTTCAAAGATAACATCTCCTCCTTGAACTGCCTCCAGATACCATGTAAGTTGCCATCCTGGAGGTATATTCTGTCTGTTACCTTATCAAAACTCTGGGACAACTTCTGAAAGTCAAATTTAACAGCCTGTACCCTCTCAAGTAAGTTACTAGTACCCTTAGTTATGGAGTCAATTTTGCCTATCATCATATTAATTCTATCAATTAATGTCATATATTTCCATAATGACATAATATGGAGAAGAAAACTGAGACCTAATAACTAGTAACTTGAGGTACCTCCAAGGTCATAGAGGCCTCATGTGATTTCTTCCATAGTGGCAGCAAAAACTGTGGCTTGAGTTCCATTAAAAACAAAACCTGCCTTTTTACCTGTTATCCAGAAGATGGCCCTGTTTCTGAGTCACGACTGGAATCAATGGAGAGGTTTCAGGACAGATCCTGTGGTAAAATCCACCCTAATACTTGTTAAGAAACTGGCGGGAAAAGTGAGTCTCAAGAAGTTAAATGGAGCAAAATCAATTCCATCAAGAAACACAGAGAAAGAAATCCAAAGTCTGGGTACAGGGAACAGAAACCCAGAAGCTTCCAGTGGCTATCAAACAATGCAGCTAGCCCCGGGCATCTGCCTGCCACTCTGCTGGGGATCACAGCTCTCACCTGATGGAGGGGTCATGACACAGCTGCTGCGGAGGTTCCGGTGATGCTGGTCAACCGTTCCTACACTGCGTCTGCTGGGATAAAGGATCAAGCTGCAAAAGCCGCTGCTGGGATTTCAACATCAATTCTATTTGAGCTGCAGGAAGGGGGATTTAATAACCGCTCAGCAAACCAGGCGGGCAGCGTGGAGTTTTTAACTGCTGACTCCATGCACAGGCCGTGGCTGGGGGAGGGCGTGTGCCAAGCCGCCGAGCCCATGGCAGGCAGCCCAGCCAGGGGATGGGAGGCGTGGTAAGTGCTTCTAAAACCAAACATTGAGGTGCCAGATAATGAAGCAAAACAATCCCATGCCAGTTTGGAAATTATTATTAAAAGGGGTTATTTATTGGAGGGGTAAAAACTTACAGATCAATGTCCCAAACCACAGTCCTCTCCATGCAAACAGGAAACAGAGAGTCTAGCAGTCTGAACGGGGGCCAGAAGCTAGAGAGAGAGCAGAGGGCTGCCGCCACTTTTTAAAATGAAAGAGACCACACCCCAGTGGTCTGGTATCTTAAGGCTATTGGCTGTAGGAGCAGAAGGAACTCCTGCATCAGGTGTGCATTATTTTTCATATCTCTATGGAAGCATATAGAGAATGAAAATACCTTGCCTTCTCTAGAATCAGACAGGTAGCAAGTGTAGCAGTACTGTTATGACAGCAATGACAGAGCAATCACATGGCATAAAACATGTCAGTATTAAAACCTATTTTAATTGGTTGTGAGCTTGTATGAAAAACAAAGATAAAGAGCTTGATTGCAGAGAGGTGATTGCTTAACTCAGGATATGAGTACACCTCAATAAATGTATAGTTGGCCTAGTTGAAAGCATATAGAGGTGCAAGCTGTTTATGGTGACACTAGATTTATCCCTCTACATTAACCATTTCTTGTAAACAAGGGAAATTTCTGAGCAAAACAGCTTAAAAGTGTTAATCATAAAGTTAGAATTACCTGTAAGAAGTAATAATTAATGTCATTCAAATTAATCCATATTTTTAATGATAAGGTAATTTTTCCAGTGTTAGTAAGAATCATTGGTTGGTGTTCAAAGGCACAGTTTCTCTTCTATAATAGTGACTGTAAAAATAGGTGTTCATATTTTTAGGGCAATTAGTGGTTTTATACCCCAAACAATAAAAATTTGTATATATTCTTTGACCCATGAACTACTTTATTTATTTTCTTGAAAAGAAAACAAACATTTTTTTTCATTTTACATACTAATCTCAGTTCCCACTCCCTCCTTTCCTCCCATTCACTCCACCTTCCCACCCCTCACCCCACTCCCAAACCATTCCTCAGAGACTATAAGGCACATTGCTTTGGGGAAGGTCCAAGGCAGTCCCTACTATATCTAGGCTGAGCAAGGTATCCATCCAAAGAGCATAGGTTCCCAAAAAGTTAGTACATGCAGTAGGGATAAATCCTGAGGCCACTGCCAGTATTCCTTTAGTCGGCCCCAGCAATACAACTTTCAACCATGTTCACAGGGACTAGTTTGGACCTATGCTGTTTTCTTCCCTTTCTGGCTGGAGTTGGTGAGCTCCCATTAGGTCAGATAGACTGTTTCAGTGGGTGTACCCTCATGGTCTTGACCTCTTTGCTCATATTCTCACTCCTTCCACTTTTCAACTGGACTTTGGCAGCTCAGTCCAGTGCTCTGATGTAGGTCTCTGCCTCTACCTGTTTCCATCAGTTGCTGGATGAAGGTTCTATGGTGATATTTAAGATATACATCAGGGCAAGTCCAGTTCAGGCACCCTCTCCTCTATTGCTTAGGGGCATAGCTAGGATCACCCTGTGGATTCCTGGGGATTTCTCTAGTGCCAGTTTTCTTGATAGCCCAAATGATGGATCCCTCATTCAAAATATCTCTTTCCTGCTCTCATCTCTGTCCTTCCTTCATCTCAACTATTCTGTTCCCTCATGTTATACTCATACAATTGATAAATACCTTCAGTAATATTACAGGAAACAAGATCAACTCAAAAAATTCAGTAGCCCTCCTGTAAGCAAATGATAAAGAAGCTTAGAAAGAAATCAGAGAAATATCACCCTTCACAAACTTCTTCTAAAGAAGGGTTACAAACACATTTCACATAACAAAGCACCAGGTGATGGAAACATTACTTCATAAGCTATTGGATATAGTATACTATATTAAAAATTACTTAACTGACTCAAGACTATTAAATAAATACTTAATTAGAGTTAGCACTAAATAAGATTGGGTACTGAAGATTTTTGACTCTTTTAATATGGTTTTTATGTATTTTTATGAAGTAGAGATAAAAATCACTAAGGCAGATAAAGTCTTTGAAAATGCCTCACTCTTTTTAATAAGTTAATATATATTTAATATGTAAATATGATAGAGTTAATATTTTAAAGTATGTAAACACAGTGAAGTATGAGTAACATAAGTAAAACATTTCATGTATAATCGTCTTGAAGGATTTTTAGTACCAAAATTATACTTGGCAAATAGTCTTACAAAGTGAAATGTAAAGCTGAATTGTCTCCTAACTGAAGTGGGTAGCATTTTGTTTTTATGCTTATGAGAGATAATATCTATCATCACTTTCTTCTTACCATTTGTACTCAATTTATCTTGCTCATAATGTTTTCCCCATCTGAGAACTTTTTCTCATAAATGTTTTTACTTCGTACTATATATTAGTCATCATTCTCTTCAGAAATAACACCAGGAACCAGGAATAATGTGCATTGCAGTGTGTGTGTGTGTGTGTGTGTGTGTGTGTGTGTGTGTGGTGATTGACCCAAATGATTATGGAAGTTTGAAATCACATATTCTAAAGACTGAACCAGTAATTTCAGAAACAGGTGGTTGACACAGTTCTAGCCTGATTTGAAAAGTAATAAGCAACTGGAAGCTAATAATCACAGTGATGCTGTATTGTGGCACTATCACAAGACACAGGAAAAGCTAATATGACAATATTGAAGCAATCAAAGAGTTGGATTACTTGCATCTAGCAGAGTATCGGGCTTTTTGTTGCATCAAGCCTTAGAGGTTAAAATAAAATTCACAGTTCTTAGGGATGGTAATTGACTTACTCAGTCTATTGGTTTACTGGTATTTGTCTCAAAGATACTTAGTATGGATTACTTAATCTTCACAGAATGTTTTTGTTCAACTGAACAAAGAATCCTAGATAAATCTGGTGATTTTGAGAATTATATGAGAATACCATGTATTTAATTATTGATTACTTTATTTGTATATCAAAGATAGAATCTAGAGCACTGGAGATCAAGAAAATTGTGAGAGTTCAACTATTCAATAGAAAGACAAAGTAACCTATTTCTCATGTATAATGTCAGGAAGACATTTCCACAGGTTTCCTAAAGATTGAATACTGCCTGGTCTTCACCTGCTCTCATTATTATAATGGTCTACTTGGAATCTTTATTTTCTTTCTTAATGTGCTTTTAACATCATTTCCTTATTTCTCAAGACGTAGAACTCAGCATGTTTAGACTCCCCATGTCCTGAAGACCTTCTTTTCTCTAGAGCTTTCTAAACCTTCTGACTTCAAGTAAATGCCTTCTGTTCTTCCAGAACTTTTTAAATCCTGGACTGGATGATATCTGTTATACTGCACCATGGTAAGCCAGTGTAGTCCTTGAGTTCCTGAAGATGGTCCTGAGAGTTTCAGTACTGCAGAGGGGTGAATTAAATAATAGCCATTTATTTTCTTATAATTCTAGAGGCTGTGTGTTTGAGAATAAAGTGTCCGTATGTTGGTTTCTTCTGAAAAAAAAAAATCATGATTTATATAACAGAAAAAAAAAAAAACCATTTCTAAAGGATAATCCTCACAGTAGTAAATCTCCACATAGAGGTCGTCAGAGTCTATATACTTGTATTCTGTCTTAAGCTATGGGAAAAAACCTACACACAGGCTAGGTATCTGAGGATCACTGAATACCTGATGAAAATAGGGCTAAGTCACACAGAAAGAATAATGTTTAAAGGTAGTCTTTGAGACAGGGGCCTTAAAACTAGTGTTTCTTCTTAGAAACCTCACCCTATTTGAAGTTTTCTCTTATGTTCACTGGAGCTGTAAGAAAATTAAGGCTGAAGGATACCCTATAGAACATATTAACTACTGCACTCCTAACTCCTCTATCTTCCTCACACTCCAGATATTGTGTTCTGGTTTTTTAAAAAGATAATGTTTAACCCAGTTTGAATTGCCTTATTCTGATATTTGCTAAACAACCTTTCTTCTTCCTTGTCCTCTTCATCATCATCATCCTTTCCTCCCCTTCTTCCTCTTCTCCTTAGTTCTTTTCCTCCCCTTCCTTCTTCTTAATTCAAGACCGGATTTTTCTGAGTATGTCTAACTTCCCTGGAAATCTCATAGAGCAGCTTAGCCTGGAATTTAGAGACCTACCTGCATCTGCCTCCAAAGTGCTGGGGTTAAAGGCATGTACCACCATGCATGGATAAACCATCTATTCTTAAAAGATATAAAGATAATAATAAAAATAGCAATTATGGAAATAATGTAACACCTGCCATAAAATTAACCATATATCTCTACCTCCCAAAATAACGAAAGTCCAATCAATTTATCTCCAATGGCTGATTTAAGTTTCCAAACAATCTGTATTCTAAAAGAAAATCTCTGAGCCAAATAGGCTGATAGATTATAAGAAAACTGATCTTTTCACTAAAAGTAAAAAAAAAAAATCTTCAGATAAATTTATCAATATATAGCACAATACATCCAATTAATCAAATGGATGGGTGCCTCTAACTTCAAATACTGTCTCTGCAATATTTTTAAGATTAAATATCTCTTGATTTATAAGAGAATTAATTTTAAATAGTATCCAAAACTATTTGCTACAGACATGAGTGTGGCAGTCAGAACAGAGTGGGACATCTGTTATCTACTTCTACCCTACGTAGATAGTGTAGACTGAACTCTGGTTACCAACAAATTCCTTTGCTGGCTAAGCCACTTTGCAGACCAGTAACACATTATTTTTAAAGACGACATCTAGCTTAAAATCTTAGTACTTTTGAACGTAACAAACTTGCCTTTGAATCAAAGAACTGTTCAGGTCTACCATCCACACCCTATATATTGGATGATTATGTATGAAAACGTCTAAAGAAAGAATTAATAACAGATTCTAAAATATGAATCAATCTGTCTGAATTTAGCCATATATATATAATATGTCATAAATTTCAGTTCTAAGAATCAGTCAATACTGATTTGATTTTGACAATTTATGAAGTGATAAATATTTTTGAAGCATACATGGCAGACCTCAGATAAATATGTAACAACAATTTTAAACATAATTTCTACAAATGTAATGGAACTGGAGCATTAGCCTTAAGTGCCCGCACATAATTCACTATCACTTTGTCCTCTAATAATGAATATTTGAGCACAAGAGGGAATATGCAGCATGGGTACATGAGCATGTGTCCATGAAAGAGGAATCTCGACAGTGTCTGAGCCAGAGGGAATGGAGCACACCAAGGATCAAGGCCCTCTAAATCAAATGAGCAAAGCTAATATGAACTCAGGGAGACTGAATCAGCATGTGCAGTGCCTGCACAGCTGTGCATGAGGTCCTCTGAACTTATACTATGGTTTCATTTTAGTGTTGTATGGGATTCCTTAGCACGCAAATGAGTGGCTCTCTGATTCTTATGGCTTCTATTGGGCATTTTTCCTTTTGTTAGTTTGACTTGTCCAACTTCTCTAGTAGGAGGCTGCTTGTTTCCTCTCAGATACTCACCCCCAAAATAACCACAGAGACTATATTAGTTAAATCACTGCTTGGCCCATTAGCTCTAGATTCTTATTGGCCAACTTCCCAATTTAATTTAACCCATTTCTATTAATCTGTGTATTGCTGCATGGCTGTGGCTTACTGGCAGGATTCCATTTTGTGTCTGTCTCTAGCAGGGCTACATGCTTTCTCTCTGCCTCCGCATTCTTCTTTCTTCAAGCATTCAGTTTAGTTTTCCCTGCCTAACTCTGTTCACCCTATCAGAAGCCAAAAACAGCTTCTTTATTAACCAATGGTATTCACAGCATACAGAAGGAAATCCCATATCACCTCCCTTTTTCTCTTTAAATAAGAGGAAGGTTTTAACTTTAACATACTAAAATTTCATATAAAACAGTTATCAAGAATTATACTTATGATATTTATATCTATTTTATCTTTATTATAACTAAGGAAAACTATAACTATATAATATTCAACCACATCAGAAGGATATAATAGTACCTAAGTAAACAGGAAGTACATTATAAGCAACCTCCAAAACTTTAGAATTGACAGAAACATCTCCCTGCCTGGACAGTCATCCAAAGGTCTTCTGTACTGTTGGGGCATCCAGTCTTCATACCACAGGGCCATAGCATCCAGCAAACTTTTCCATGAAGCAGGAAATTTCAAAGACATTTCCATCTATATTGGCAGTTTGTCAGTCACTTTCTTCTATGTCCTGCAGATGCCTGCCAGACTCTTTCATGAAGCAGGAAAATTGATGGATCATCTCACCTCTACAGAAGTTCAGCAGTCATTTATCTGTGGGTCCTGAATGTCCATATCATACAACATAGCATTAAGCAGTCCAAGCAAGAACAATTTTTTGCCCAAATGGCTAGTAACCTACATAAGGAGCCTCTTTGATGCCCATCATCCTGTTGAAGTAGATTGGTGCTGCCAGGAGCAGATGTGTCTCGATGTCCTGAAAAGTCCTAAGTTATTAAAACATTTTAAATGCTATATGCTGTTAGTTTTTCAAAGGTTTGAAGAATAACTATTCATCTTAAATATATCTCTGTACATCTAGAAAACCTAACTAACATGACTACAAGCTTGACTACTATAGATGACTATCTAATAACCTATATATTTTTTTTTTTGGTTTCTCTGTGGCTTTGGAGCCTGTCCTGGAACTAGCTCTTGTAGAACAGGCTAGTCTCGAACTCACAGAGATCCACCTGCCTCTGCCTCCCGAGTACTGGGATTAAAGGCATGCGCCACCACCACCCGACTAACGTATATTTCTTAATTATACATTATATTTTCAATTGAACTGCACAATCACAATGCCTTAATGAGAGCAGAAACATACACATAGCAAGATTGACCTTAAATTTGTATCAATAGCCCAAGATCCATACCAATGTAAATCTCCATAGCATAACCCCCTTTAAATGTAAACAAACATTTATAGACAATATTTGAGAATTTGGATGTAGTTCTCTCCAAACTACTTCCTGCTGTTTATTGGGTGATGTAATTCTTTGAGGGGTATTCTAGGTGACCTGGAGGGGATCTTGGTCCGTCAAACCACATTAGTCTGGAATTAATCCACAGGTTCTCATCTTCTGTGAAAACAAAAGAAGGACCTCTTTTCCAAAGCTACAAATCTTTGCCCCAAATTTTGGAATCAAGAAACCTTTATGTTCATTTTTCTTAGAACCTCCAGAATAAAATATCTCTCTGCAGTCAAAAATTTCAAAGAAAACACAATAATATGCATAATCCAGACACTCTATATTTTCCATCTTTACATGGCTTTTTTTTTATTCTCTTTAATCTATGACTGTCTATACTCTGTCTCTTTAAAGACTTTTTTTTTTAAAAAAAAATCAGTTATTTTCTTTTTCAGTGTGTTTTTATTTTGTTAGTTTGTGTTTTGTTTTTCTTTTACTTTTTTGTCCTGGGGAGTTTGTAGTTGTAGTGAGTTTCTGTTTATAGAAAAGGAACTTAAAGTTAGGTGACTATGAATTTCAAACAATGTAGAGGAATTCTGTGAAGAGAAAGACTATGATCTAAATATATTTAAATTTTACAGTTGTTTTAAATAAGAAAAAGAGTTAAAAGTAAAAAGGGTAACATTTGGGCATAGCTAAAATAACTAATATTGAACAAAATAAAGTAATTCAAGCTAATAAAGGATCCTATAAAAATAATGGAATGAAGGACTCTAGGGATCACTCAGTGGTAAAGAATAATTTTGACTTTTGAAGGGACCCTCTTTACTTCCCAGCACCCTCTTGGCAAACCACAACTACATGTAACTCTATTTCCAGAGAATGTGGTGTATTTTTCTGATGACCAGATACTTGAATGCATGTGCCATATATAAATTGACTCATGCTTATATAAACATACACATGACCTTAAATTCTTTTAAACAATGGAATGAAATCAGGTGATATCATACAATGGGTGTATTATTTAGTTAAAGTCTCATTCATAAATGCACATACCAAAGGAGAATCATTTCACACAGAATCAATCTTATCGAAATAGGGAATAGGAGAGTCTTTGACTGAGTTATTGTTTGGTCTTCAGGAAGCAATGTGGTTCTTCTGAAATAATTCTGAATATAAACAATTCATAACTGAGACTAGAAATGCTATTAAATTCAATTATATCAGATGCTAATCATAATCTTGTCTACCCCAAAACAAATAATTTACTATTCTGGATAATAAATCACAGATTATGTTTGAATTTGATGTATTTTAGTCCTTGAAAAGGGATACTATTTTCCAGACATAGGTTTTCTGTTAGCTATATCCAAAAGGCTGAGTGCCATGATGCTTCTCAGGTTGGGTGTTTGAATGTTAAAGGCTGGAGAACCTCACCTGAGCCCACAGAGAATTCATATTAGTACTGGAATTCAAATTTCAGTGCATATAGATGCATTTTTTGATTCTTGTTAATATTAAATAAAGTATGTTGTTGTATATATCTAAAAGACGGTAGAAAGGTGGTTTGTTCCTCCCCAGTGGCCTAGTGTAAGGAAAAAGGGATATGAGGGTATTTCACTTATGTGAAATATTCTGAAATATAAACTTTAAATAAACCAAATCTAGACATTGTTTAAAGCTATTTAATTTTTTAACATACCATTTATATTTTCTCTGATATGAATACTCACATCTCATTTATATCTTAACTATTATATTACACTTGAAAAAATAATGGACTTCTTTATGCTATTTTTACATATTTTATACCTATTTCTATAACTGAATTTTATTTTATTTTATTTTATTATAAATTTTTACATTTATTTTATATTGGGTCTATTAGTTGTTTTATTTCATGTATGTCTGTGAACAACATATGTGCCTGGTGCCAATAAAAATCAGGAGTGAGCTCAGATCACATCCAACTGTAGTTACAGATAATTGTGAAGAGCCATGTAAATGCTAAGAATGGAATCCCTGTTTTCTAGGAAAACAAGTACTCTTAACATTTGACTCATCACCGAACTCCTCATTTATTAATAAATAATAACAATCAAAGAAACAATACAAATGAATGGTTTTTTTTTCCTTACATTAGCTAAACTTCTATCCCAGAGATGCGAGTGATGATTGGAGAATGCCTTGCAATACAATCTCACTTTATGACAAGAAGCTTATCAGCAGAGAGACGGGTTGTGTCTCCATGCTTCTTAGTAGGCAGGCCTATCGTCAACCAAGGTCTCAGTCATCTCAGACTTTTGGAAAACAAGTGATCTATCTACCAACATATATGCTTGTACGTAATGATGGAATACACCCCAGACTTCTTAGTCTTTATTAGCACAAACTTTTCTTTGGGGTGATAATATAAAGACATTGTGCTATCCTAGCAAGACTTGGCCTGTACAGGAGAAGAGTGTTATTCTTGGCCTCAAAAGTCCTATTGAAACCTCCTTCTGCTACTACAGTAGAGGTCAGAAGAGATAGGGACAAGGTCAGAGCATACATCTTGTAAATTTTTATTGTAATTCCTTGATAATTGCTTTTATTCATCTTTGGTTATTTTTCATTTTAAATTACTTGTAAAAATTTTACAGTTTATGTTGAAAATGTTATAGTTCAGTATATTTATTCAAATTAATATTAAACTCTATATTTTGTATATAAATATATATACATACATACAATAAAAACTGGTGGGGAAAAATGGGTATCATGAATTTTAAGGAGAGTAAAGAGAGGTAAATGAGAAATCTTGTAGGTAGGAAAGGGAAGGAAGAAGTATAATTAAATTATAATCTCAAAATTTCAAAATATCCTTTAAAATTCATTAAATAATTAATTGATGAACAAGAATAATATATTGACAGAGCTTTCAGATTTGATTTTAATGAATTTTTATTTTATTTTAAATTCATATACATATAAGAATAATATTTCTGAACTAGAATATACTCTTCTAGCTTGGTGTTAGAGGTTTCATTGTTTATTCCATTCAAGATTAGAAGTTTTAATATACTGGGAACGTCATGGTAAAACAAATATGTTGTTTAATATTACTTGATGAAAGCTTCAAATATTAATCTCCTAATAAATACTGTTAAATATTTTTCATAACTTGGAGATTATGATTCTCCAAATCATCTACAATCCCTTGTAGAGAGACGAGTATCTTCAATAAGCTTTGATTTCTCCTAATATCAGTTACCTATGTTGCTGTCATGTTAATTATACGGATTAAATAATGGAAAAAGACCTACTTGTACTTAAGAAATAACTATTTTGCTCAAGCATAAACTGTTATCAATATGACTGTATATTCTTTTTTATTTTGTGCCTGTGTCTGTGTTTGTATGTCTGTATGAGTGTATGTGCAAATATGTGTGTGTGTGTGTGTGTGTGTGTGTATGTGCCCGCATAGACCAGAGTGTAGGTCTCAAAACTCTCAGAGATGAAGTTTTTATTGGGTGTGCACTGTACAACTTGGTGCTTGGGGACCAAATCCAGTCCTCTGGAAAAGCCAATGGTTTTCTTAACCACTGAACTGTGACTTCAGCCCATAACACCCCAAGAAAAAAACATTTTTCTTAAAATTTCCTATGACGGGTATATCTAAACCCAACGAACAGTACACCAACACTAGAGAAAAGCATAAATTAAACCATACTGGCCAATCGAAGGTTTGAACACAATGCGGTGTAAGGAATGTGTTCTGTTTCCACGCCTACATCAGCTCCTGGTGTGCTGTGTCTCCATGCTCTTTCACTCTGAAGTTCACAGTAGCTCAAGGTTTCACTTTCTCATCTCAAGCTAAGCTGTCAGCTGGTCTTCTTGGTGGATTACACCCTTGCTGTGTATTTTATTTACACTTATCACAAACTAGATACTTTTGCAGTGATCACAGCTGAGACAATTAAACCATACTCAAAAAATGAAAGTACATGGAAAAGCTTTTTATACCTTTAAGCTTTATGCAAAAAAACAAATTTAATAATAAAAAATGGTAAAATATATTAATATGTTGCTTGTTTTTTGTACAAGTCTTAAGAGTAAATGAATCCATACTTACAAAATTATTTAATCATAAAGTTCCAATAAAATATATGTATAAATATATCTGAATCATACCAAAACCACCAGAAGGAACTACATTAATAAACTGAAGTTTTAAAGAATTGCTTACATGCATACACTGTATTTCCATCAAATCTGCACCCTTTCTCTCCCCTCCAGGTCCTCCTTCTCAAAGATATGTGTCCTTACATAAATTCCACTTACGGAACGACATTCATTAAATGCTCATATTCTCCATATAATAAGCTTCATTTGGACTTTTGTCCTGTACATCTTACAACAGTACAGTGCAACAGTACAGCTCTTGGTAATTTACTCAAGTTTGTTTTATTTTTATTGCATTTTATTTGTTAATTTCCTTTTTTATATAAAAAATTATCTTGTGTCTTAACAATCCTCCTGATTCTTGAACTGCATACTATATATCCATGTGCAGGCTTGGAGGTTTCATGTAATAGTAATTTTGTAAGCTATTTAGTCTATAGGTAAAGAAAGTACAGTATTTCTGAAATAAAAAAGATGTTATTTCCACTTAGTATGATTGTATAAACATTTTATTTCTTATTGATATATTTTTCTAGAAAAATTAGATGGCATACCTAAAATTACTTTTACTGGACACTATCAGTTTCTTCATCTACATATAGTGGATACAAGGATAGGAAAAAATTAGAAAAGTCATGCCTGCATTCAGAACTGCACATGCAAGGGAACTGTTTTAAAAAGATATATAACACCTTCCACTTATTATAAAAATCACTGAAAACTACTGGGAAATAAAAACAAAAAGATTTACTAAAAACTTGGGAGGATTTTACATTGCTGTGGTGTGCTTTCTTCTTTATCTCCTAGAATGATATTGAAAGTTTAGGCTAAACTGTACATAATTCCAAGGAGATTATTTTAGTAAAAAGTCTCCCTAAACGATGAAGTCTGCATTAAATTTCAAATATCCTGTTTCTTCCCATGAGTATGGTCTATGCTAGTACTACCTTAAGATTTTTATATTAAAAGCACACAGACTACACTCCCATATGAGTAGAAACAGTTTTGTGAATCTTTGAAATACTTCTAGTAGGAAAAGAATAACACAGATATGGCTGAATGATGTTGCTATGACAACTATGTCTTCTCTATTCCTAAGCATTCTTGCTATTGAACTTTCAGCCTCTTAGGTTCTACTGCCTTTCCCCCACAATCTATATGATATGCATGTGAAAATGCTGATGAAAGTGTAATAAGGAAAATACTCATAAGCAGTTCTGAAGTATCCTCTCTCAATAAAAGCAAACTGTGGGGTAAAAAATGCTGACTGCAACATATATACTTAGTTTCTACTAGTATAAAACTGTCCTGAGCATTTAAGGGATATTGTTAAGATCCTGTTCACGCTTGTGAGAATTTTTTTATCTTAAAAAAGAAAACAGCTGCAGAATTTAATATACTAATCTCTCCTGACAGATATTTTGCAAGATTATATTTAAAAGATTTTCTTCTGGTTGACTCAAAGCACTTAGATATGACAAAACAGCTTTTGCTTATTAGTTATAAAGACTTTTCTCTGAATGTATATACACACAACATACTTATGTATATATATATATATATATATATATATATATTTCCATTTTAAAAGCTACTTATCAGTTCAAAATATGTGAATGTAATTATAATGAGGAGCAATAGTGTTTTAAATCTATTGTTTGTGCTACTGCCTGTGTGCCACAGAATGTATGTTGAGGTAGCAGAATAAATTTTGGAGTCACAGCTCTCCTTCCACTGTGCATTCTAGAATCAGACTCCTGTTTTCAAGCCTTTAGAACAAGTCATTTTATCTGATAGCCACCTCTCACTACAGTTCTCATCTTTCATAAAAATTATTAAACTTAACCTCTATAAGCCTATCCTAGATTTTTTTGACTCATACTAGCTCTTAGAAATAAATTTCCAAGATCACGAAATGTAATAATTTAAATGTTAGTAACATATTAAAATTGCTGAGATAATTGAAAGTTCAAATAAACTCTTATGCCCTATATTGTTAACTAGTACAATGTAAGATCAAGGCTTGAACTTCTTGTGGACTATGATATAGTTCTTCCAGTATTAATTTTTTAAAAAATTCCTGATGAAATTTTGTTAATTTAAACATTTATTCATATGTAAAATGACATTAAGAAAGAAACTTCCCATATACTGCAGGAGGAAGTTCCTGTGAAGTTGGCTGAGAAAGGTACCAGAAAATATGAGTATAGCAAAATGTCATTAAGAGTCATTCCTTTTTTTTGAGCAAGAGTAATTAGGTCTACTCTAGGTTCATGGGCTTCTTAGTCTCAGGTTCTTGGTCCCACAAGCAGCATCTGGTATAAGTTCCATCTAATGGAATAGACTATAAGGCAAATCAGATACACATAGTCAGATAATATGAAGTGAGCGATACCCTAGAAACACTTAGCCCTAAATGGGAGGACTCTATCCCTCCCCTGAGTGCTCAGGGACCCCTGAGAAATAGGAGGCAGAAAGACTGTAAGAGCCAGAGGTGATGGAGTACACCAAGGAAACGGGGCCTTATAAATACAACATGACCAACACACATATGAACTTTAAGAGGGTGAGGCACCATTCACAGGGCCTGCATGGGTCTGTGAAGACTTTTGTTTTGCTTTGTTTTGCTTTTAGTTTTTTAACTCTTTGGAGGGGGGCAGTCACCCAGATCCCAAATAAATACATGGATAATTATTCTTACTTATGAATGGCTAGCCTTAACTTGGTTTATTTCTAGGCAGTTATTCTAATTTAAATTACATAGTTTCTCTTTAACTACATTTTGCCTCTGGGCATTTTATCTTTATTTTATATATCTTTCCTTCTTAATCCATGACTGGTTTTGTGGCTAGGCAACAGGCTCCTCTCTTCATGTCCTCCTCTCCTTTTCTCACTCTCCTTCTTTCTTTATTTTTATTTGAGCCTATATTTCTTCACATCTTTGCAAAATTAAACAAATATTCCACATCATAAAAGATTGTAATATATTTTAGACTAATATTCCACAACAGGTCTCCACCAGATGGTGTCCTGGAGCTGGGAGGAGATAAGGACACATACCTCAATTGCTAACCCAGAAGCTATATGTAATTTATAACTACTTCCAAATAAAACTTTCTTTTCCTCTGAGTCTTACTGGGGAAACAAACTACTCTAAGGCAGGCAACATGGCCAACTGTGGTTTTGCAACAGTAAACAAACTCAACAGGATCTTTGGTGGTTCCATATCTCATAATGTTGTGTCATAATCTTTTTTAATCTTTCGTTTCTGTTTTCTTATTCATTTTATTTTCTTTTTACCTACCAAGATCTTTGCATATATAATATGGCTTCCTGTTTGTGTTTTTATGAAATTATTGACTTTCTGAAGGAGGAGGCCTCTTCATCTATATATGTTTCTTAGATATTTTCTGAACTATTCTTCTTATATTTGTTTCTTTCATCCTATTTTAATTTGTTTTATCTTTTCTCATTTAGTTGTTATCCCATAGAAGCCTGTTTGTTTCCTAGAGGCAGAAAGGGGACAGATCTAGCAAAGAAGAGCATGGGGATGATAAGAGTGTCATGAGAGGAGTAGAAAAGGGGGAAATTGTGATTAGAATATATTTTATGGGGAAAAAGATCTACTTTCAATAAAAAAGTGTTAAAAATGAACATTGATATACCATTCCATGCTCAATTGTACAGACTACATCTGCTTTTTAAAAGAATAATAAGCTGCTTGTATCTTAGCTCTGGGAATCCAATTGAAGAGAGAGAGGAGGGAATATATGAGCAAGAAAGGTCAAGATCATGATGGAGAAATCTACAGAGAGAGCTGAACCAAGCTCGTGGAAACTCGTGAACTGTCAAACAACTTCTGTGGATTCTCTTTGGAGCTGAGCAAGGCCCTCCATATATGGGAGGCAGAGGTGCAGCTTGCACTATCCTAGGGACCTCTGATAGTATAACCATAATCTATCCCTGGTCCATGAGCTTATTTGTTGGAGCCCATTTTCCAGGGTGGGATGACATGCTCAGTCTTAGTGCAGAGGGAAGCAGGGCTTGGTACTTCCCTAACTTAATGTGTAAGACTTTATTGACCCCCCATGGAATCCCTTACCTGTTGGGAGGAGTGTATAGGGGTGGGATAGGGGCAGGCAATGGGAGTGGGAGGAGGGGAGAGAACTGTGGGTGGAACATAAAATGAAATTAAAAAATAGTCAATAGTATTTTCAATAATGGGTACTTTAAGGATATTGGTATTTAATCCACTTACTTCTAAAAACTAGACTATATAGCAAATCCAAGCTCCTTGTATGTTCTAAGGAGATAAGCTTTCTCTGTCTCTGTTTCTCTCCATTTCCATCTCTGTCTCTTTTTCTCTTTGTCTGTCTCTCTGTCTCTTTCTCTCTCTCTCTTTCTGTGTGTGTGTGTGTGTGTGTGTGTGTGTGTGTGTGTGTGTGTGTGTGTGATTTTGAAGAGACTTTCCTTTAATAAAGATAGTGCCATTGAGGGAAATAATTAAATGTGTATAAAGATCAATACATTTGAGAGGTGACAGCAAGACTTAGGAGAAAATAGTCTTTCCAATTCTTAATAAAATATTTTATTGCTTTTAATTTGTAACAATTGATAAAAACAATGTGTAGGTTTTGTGGGCTTGTTGCAGCTGCCTTTTATGTGATTCCTGTTTCCTGGGGGCCAGCAGAAGAGAAGATTTGGCGGCAACTACACAGACTCTGAGAGATTCCAATGCAGAAGCTCTCTATTATAAAAAGGCCTGGGATTTTTATACATTTCTGGTTGGTCCGGTAGTCCCTGCTATTGTGCTGTGATTGGCTAGGAGCTTGTGTCATTAATTACCATGCTTTTTGTTCCCTAACAGGTTGTCTTGGCCTATTTTGCTTTCTCATTGTGAGTTTGCATGTGCTTGCTTGTGCTTGCACTATTGCCCTGCCTTATCAATGGATATGATAAAGTTATAGATATAAGAGAGAAAGAAGCATCATTGGTAATATGTGCTCAGAAATATTATATTATAAATATTAGAGTGATAAGAAAGTGCAATGCAAATATATGATCACAAATTTAATAATTTCTATATATTATCTAACTATTTGAAGATAAATCTTAGGCAGACTTGCCAAATAGAAAATAGACATCAGGGGTATCCTATTAATAAAAGTAAATATACAACATTTTAACACTTAAAAGAAATTGATTAATAGTATTTCAATAATGAATACTACAAAATGTTTAAAGGATATTCAATAAGTCTTCAATAATCTTTTTCTTTTAGAAAAACAAGACAATGAAAATTTTCTGAATTATTTCCATGAGGTCAGTATTAGTTTAATAAACAGAAAAAAGAAGATTTTCCAATGTACTGCCATAAAATATAATGATTTTTAGAAACAGGAACATGTGATGTATGTTTCAAAATTCTCAGAAATGTCTTCAAAGTTATTACCTATCTTCCCTGCTTCTTCCATGTGTAATCATGATGCTGACATAGAGTCAGTGCCACATCCTAAAGTAAGGAGTGAGCAGATTTTCCCGTTTCTTTTTATTGATAATTGATTCATTTTTCATGCAATATTTGCCAACCACGGTTCGCATGCCCCTCCATTCCTCTTAGGTCCTGACACCTTCCTTCTTTTCCATGTGTACCCCATTCCATTTCCTCTTCAGATAAGAACAGCTTTCCAAGAGACCACAGCCAAAGGCAGGTGGATAAAAATGAGTCAGTAGAGTGAAAAAACAAAAAAAAAATTTCAGTAACTATGAATAGTCAACCTTACACAAATATTACCCAAACCACCTTACTGACATCTACTAGAGTTGGACTTTCTAAAAACTTAATTATATAATAAAATACAAAATATCTAAACAAACAATCTATTTAATTTTCTGTTATTCTACTCAGTATTTACAAATGTATAGCATTTATTATAATATTGATATAATTTCCTTAATATTTTCATATTATTATTAAATTAAAATAGCATCATTTTCCCAGTCCCTTTCCTCCCTCAAAAAATTCCGACATATTCCCCTCCCTGATCACATTCAAATTTATGTCCTCTTTTTTGTTTTATTAAACACACATATGCCCCTAAAACCCAAAATATGGACTGCTTAGAAATTGACTGACATTCAATGAGTGTTCTCTGGACTAAATGACACAAAGTTCTTCTGTATTCCAATTTTAAATAGCTTGGATGGGGTAGAGGACATAGCGATTATAATAGGTATTTAAATTGATTCCTATTTCCAAACACTTTTGTAGTAATGTCAATATTTTAACATGGAAGGGGAAAATTTCATGAGCCTTCAAAGCCTCAACAAACAGCTCAACTAAGAGAAGTTGGGGTTGGGAAAAATAGTCTTCCATAGGAAAGATCACATCATTCAATAGTCTAAAGTCAAAATGGTCAGCTTAAAAAAACCATGTGTATAGTAGTAGCATTATATGGATTGAACAGGTTATATGTATGTATGTATGCATGTATGTATTTAGGAAGATGCCTCTATAAACATAAAGCATGTCATTTTATATTCACCTACAACCTGAAAATGGACTTGGAAGAAGAGGACTAGATAAAAATGCTTAACTATGTTAATATATTCCTATACTTCCAATGTAAATTAGAAAAAGACAAGATCACCTGAGTGCATTGGGAGCACAGGGACAACGGGAGAGAGTTGAAGGAGAGAGGAGGGGTAGGGAGGGGAGCAGATACAAGATGTGTAACTCAATAAAATCATTAAAAAAGTTGAAAAAGAAAAAAATCTATTCCTATAATGCCATATATGCAGTAGGAGTTTAGTCAAGAGAAAAGAGGTTAATTCACTATACACTATATAAAGACCAAAGCTTCATGATGTCTTCTGGAATTCACAAGGCTTCAGAATATTCATAACATTCAGGGTAGAAAAATATTATATTATCACATATTTTTTAAAACTCAAGTTCATGTTTTAAATTATATATCTGTATATCGACAGTGAAACAGAGAGTATGTGCACATGACTGTGTGTGCCCTTAGGGTTAAGAAGGAAGTACATGACTCTGCAGCTGACTGGCTTGGGTCCTCAGATCTGAGCCCTGGCTTTTAGTAAGAAAAATACATTCTCTTAATTGTTGTGTTATATAATCCACCACTCTAGAGTTTCTTACTAATACCCTCTAGCCCTTAACATGGTTCCTTTCTAATTTCCTGCGTCTGTAGTTAGTTCAAGTTATACACTCATATTTAAAGATTTGGAACTAAGCTCTTTAAATAAGAGAGAACATGTGGCATTTGTCTTTATGGGTCTGAGTTACCTCACTCAGTATAATATTTGCCAGTGTTTTATTAGCCTGCATATTTCCCGTTTTCCTTTTTCTTAGAGGTGATACAATTACATTGTGTATATGCCACACTTTCACCTTCCATTTATCAGTTGATATATTTTAGCTTACTTATTCTTGTGTGCATGTTTCTGTGCAAATATGCATGTGCGTTCTCATGAAATGAAAAAAGGGCATCAGATCCATTAGTGCTAGAATAATAGACAAGGTGTCTGTGGCTGAACACAGATAGTACTTTTATCCTCTGCAAGAGCAATAATTGTTCTTCAACACTAATCCATTCCCCAGGTCCTTATTTTATCTTTCTCATAGGAAATCAATTTTATAAATAAATGAAGAACTTTGATTTAAAGATTTTACTTTAATTTTTAATTGTGTGTAAGTATATGTGTCTGCATGTGGGCATGTCTGGTGTGGGACATCCTTCTGTCTATGTGTTGCTTTTATTGGTTAATGAATAAAGCTGTTTCAGCCAGTGGCTTAGAGGAATAGGGCAAGGCAGGAATTCCAAGCAGATAGAGGAGGACAGAGTAGGAGAAATCAAGGCGAAACTATGGAGCTGCTACAGGAGACATGCAGGAGAAAAACTCTGGACAGAACCTTACCTGTAGGCCACAACCATGTGGCAATACACAGATTAATAGAAATGGATTAATTTAAGATATAAAAGCTAGCTAGCAATACACTTAATCTATTGGCCAAACAGTGATGCAAATAATATAGATTCTGTGTGATTATTTTGGGTCTGGGTGACAGAAACTAATAAACAGCCTCCACCTACATATGTCCGTATGTGTACAGGTGCCCATGAAGAACAGAAGTGTCAAATCACATGAAGTTGCAAGCTTCAACAAGGGTGTACTAAACTCAAGTTGTTCAGATTAGCAATAAGTGCTGGTAACTACTGAGTAGAGCTTCCAGTCCCAAGGAAGAACAATTCTATGACAAATACTGTGCAAATGATCATTTCTATATTTAATTTTATTCTCTATTTTCCCATTGCTTCATACTAACTACTTAACCTTCAGAATCCTTACAAAATGTTTTGAACAACTGCATCTGTTTTAGTCTCACAGATGGCCTTTTGTGCTTTTTTCAGAGTTCATCTATAATTATGTATGACAGTGTTTTTCCTTGATGAATGTCCTGAAACATTATACTTGAACTTGTTCAAAAATACTAAACAAGGTTAGAGACAAAAATCATAGTCATTACAACTATACATGTAGTAGTAAGACTAAGAAATTTTTCTTTACCATTTTATATTATCTGCTTCCAAAATTCTTCTCAAGGTATTGTTTCAAGATGTCTCAACTGTGTGTGTGTGTGTGTGTGTGTGTGTGTGTGTGTGTGTGATCAAGCCCTTATTCCAGAGCAAAATGATGTATCTTGTCCATGAATTGTTCATAATAGTCTATATAATGTCTTAAATACCTACAGCACAGATTTATAGTTAACAAAAGATAGAACAAACTAAAACAGTTTAATTTTGATATTATTTCAAATTAGAGTATATTCATTATGACATTTTAAATTAAGATATAAATCTCTGTGTGTGTCTGTCTTTCAGTCTGTCTGTCTCTGTTTGTAGGATGTGTATATGGAGTTCATGATTAGCATTTCTGTGTGTGGAAGTCAAAGTATGACCCTGTGGAGTTGGGTCTCTTCATCCAAGTTCACATTGGTTCTGGAAAACAAACTCGGGACATCAGTCTCCTGCTTGTGCAGGATGTAGTTTACTGCAATGGCATCACTCTGATTTCTGTTGTGACATTTTTATACACACACATATAACTTCTGAACATACTCATGCCCTTGTCCTTATTAACAATTTCACTATCCCACTCCTTATGTTTCCATTGAAAGTTGTAAGTGGATGTAAAACAGCCTACTACATACATTTATTACACAGTGGTGTTTGACATGTATTTGCTTGTGTGTGTGTGTAAAGCTGACATGATACATGTTGGATTGAACATGTGAAAAATATAGTCAACTTAATTTTGTTATAAATATATTTTATTTCATGTGCAAGGTGTTGTGCCTGCTTGTATATATGTGGTCCATATACATGCCTGGTGCCTGCTTTAAGTCAGAAGAGGGCATGCATTTGTTCCCTTGGAACTAGAGTTACAGTTGCTTATGAGTTAGCAGATATGTGCTGGAATTCGAAATATGGGTCTCTGCTAAAATGGCATGTTCTATGAACCACTGAGCCATTTCTCTAACACACTAATATTTTCTATTGTTCTGTTTTTTCAGTCTATCCTTCTTCTTATACCTGTATAAATCATTAAATTATTTTCAACGAACCTACCTTGCATTTTTGAAAGGGAGGCTATGTAAGATGGAAACCTCATAATCCTTTTAAAGAAAAATTAGCAATTATGGTCTTTAATGCAAAACTATATTTTCAAAGTTCCTCAGTGTTACTATAGAGACATATTGCATTACATTGCCACTCTATTGCAATGTGCTTTTCAGTGCTTACCAGCTATATATTTAAAGGGACACCCCCAGTAAAGCAAAGCATCATTTAATATAATATTTTATAATAATTCTGTGTGGTAGCAATACAATGGGAATAGAAGCACCAGAATTCATGCCATGCCCATATACAACTCAAGGTATATAAACATATATGGGAAGAAGAACAAATTTAGCATCCTATTTAGAGTTTTTCCATAGAGAGCAGTTATTTTCATCAGGACCCTCACTTTTGAGTCATACTTAATATGCAAGCATACACAGCTTCCTGTGTGAATATAGATATGCATCTGTTTGCAGGGACATGCACGTGAAATAGCTGAAGACTGCATCTATGTATACTCCTATCTGGCAAGACATCTGCATGGATTTTTTTTTTAAACCTCGCTTAACTTTTAAACATACCCTGTTTTTTTGCTTGGAGCTGTATTTATATCAGTCATAGGCTTTTGATTATTCCCTGACATTGCATTTAGGATATTCTGTGCTATTTATCATATCTATAATTGGAAATATAAAAAACAGTCATTGTGAATTGTAACTGCATATTTTAAGGTAAAAAAATCTTGTGTATTATTAAAGTCCCTCATCCACAGAGTGTCTTGAAAATAAAGAGAACCATCAGTCTTGCTTTGTGGTATGACTCTGCCAGAGACTGCGGTGAGACTAACATGAATAAGTATTTCCACAAGCTCTCATTCCACGCCTCGGGCTTTCTATAGTACAGGAACATGCTGACTACATACCTTGCATTATAGTGTTACTGAAGATTCAAGGTTGTGTACCAAATGTCAGTGTTCACCATGAATTCTCACTGTGGTAGAGAGGTGGTACACAAGTAAGTACCACCCACCCAATCAGATAGATTTATATTAAATGTTACAACAATATCACAAAACTGAAAGGAGACATCCAGGATGTAGGCAAGGAACAAAGGTGACAGAATGACAGAAAAACCATATTAAAAATATCATAGATTTTTTTCCCTAGTGTGAAGCTTGCATTTAGGCAGAAAAGACACTTGCATTTTACATGGCCCTTGATATGGTAAAGGAGTGCTGGAGGAAGCTTAGAGGCTCCAGGTTTTGGTCTACACAGGCAGCCACTGAAAAAAAATGACATTAAGTTAATGGCTTAAAGACAGAGCATGGCACTCCAGGAGCCTATTGAGCGCTACAGGAAACCCACATGCAAACAGATAATTGCGATGAAGAGCAAAATGCCAACATCAAAACTTTTCTCAGGGTACTGAGAAAAGCACAAGAATGGATAAATCATCATCACAAGAAGAAATTCACAGGCATTACACTTATAATATCAGTGTAAATATGTGATGTTTATTTTTTTAACTTCCAAAGCATATGAGAAATATTGTCATACAGGAAGGAATCTTCTATAATCTTCCACAGTCTTGTTTTCCATGAGATTCATCATTCTCTGAACTCTATGCATGGCAAGTAATGACACTGATAAACATACATGCATGTTTATTGCATTGTCGTTGCTTCACTAGCACAAAGTGATACAAAGAGAAATGCTGTCATGTCTCTTTGATGTGTACTCAAGTAGAACTTTTTAAATTAATATTGTCCTTTAATGATTTTATTATTTTTATTACTTTATAAATAACACCAATGAAAATTCTCATTTCCTCCCCTTTTCCAGCCTCCCACCCACTCCCCCCACACCCTTCCCCCCACTCCCCTCCAGTCCTAAGAGAGGACAAGGCACCCTGCCCTGTGGGAAGTCTAAGGCCCTCCCCTCTACATCCAGGCTGAGCAAGGTGTGCATCCAAAGAGAATAGGATCCCAAAAAGCCAGTACATGGAGTAGAGACAAATCCCAGTGCCATTGTCATTGACCCCTCAGTCTGCCCCAACCGTCACCCACATTCAGAGTGATGAGTTTGATCCCATGCTCATTCATTCCCAGTCCAGCTGGAGTTGGTGAGCTCCCATTCGCTCAGGCACACTGTCTTAGTGGGTGAACCCCTCATGGTCGGGATTTCCTTGCTCATATTTTCCCTCCTTCTGCTTTTCAACTGGACCTTGGGAGCTCAGTCCAGTGCTCCGATGTGGGTCTCTGTCTCTGTCTCCATCCATCGCCTGACAAATGTTCTATGGTGATATTCAAGATAGTCATCAGTCTGACTACAGGACAAAGCCAGGTAGGCACCCTCTCCTCCACTGCCCAGGGTCCTAGTTGGGGTCATCCCGTAGACTCCTGGGAATCCCTCCAGAGGCCAACCTCTTGTCAACCTCAAAATGGCTCTCTCAATTAAGACATCTCCTTCCCTGCTCCCATATCTATCCTTCCTCCATCTCAACCATCCCACTCCCCCAAGCTCTTCCCAAACCTCCCCTTCTCCCCTCTCCCTCCCTGTCTCCCTTTTCCTCTACCTTGCTCGCATGATCCCCACTTTTGACAGGCGATCTTGTCTGCTTCCAATTTCCAGGTGGATTTATATGGTTTTCTGGGGGGGGTTCACCTCAATACTTGGCTTCTCTAGGATCATAATCTATAGGCTCAATGTCCTTTGTTTATGGCTAGAATACACTAATGAGTGAGTACATACCATATTCATATTTTGGGGTTTGGGTCAGGATAGTGTTTTCTACTTCAATCCATTTGCATGCAAAATTCAAGATGTCATTGTTTTTTACTGCTGAGTAGTACTCTAATGTGCAGATGTGCCACACTTTCTTTATCCATTCTTCCATTGAGGGGCATCTAGGTTGTTTCCAGGTTCTTGCTATTACAAATAATGATGCTATGAACATAGTTGAACAAATGCTTTTGTAGTATGATTGAGCATCTTTTGGGTATATTCCCAAGAGTGGTATTGCTGGATCCTGGTTGACTTCCAGTTTTCTGAGAAACCATCACACTGATTTCCAAAGTAGTTGTACAAGTTTGCATTCCTACCAGCAATGGATGAGTGTTCCCCTTACTCCACATCCTCTCCAGCATAGGCTATCATTGGTGTTTTGATTTTAGCCATTCTGACAGGTGTAAGACAGTATCTCAAAGTTGTTTTGATTTGCATTTTCCTGATTACTAAGGAAGTTGAACATGTCCTTAAGTATCTTTTGTCCATTTGAATTTCTTCTGTTGATGATTCTCTGTTTAGTTCAGTACCCCATTTTTAATTGGGTTTTTTAGAGTTTTAATGTCTAGTTTCTTGAGTTATTTATATATTTTGGAGATCAGACCTTTATCTGATGTGGGCTTAGTGAAGATCTTCTCCCATTCAGTAGGTTGCCTTTTTGTCTTATTGACTGTGTCCTTTGCTTTACAGAAGCTTCTTAGCTTCAGGAAGTTACACTTATTCATTGTTGCTCTTATTGTCTGTGCTACTGGGGTTATACATAGGAAGTGGTCTCCTGTGCCCATGCATTGCAGGCTACTTCCCACTTTTTCTTCTATCAGGTTCAGTGTTATCAGATTTATATTGAGGTCTTTAATCCATTTGGACGTGAGTTTTGTGCATGGTGATAGATATGAATCTATTTCATTCTTCTATAATTTGACATCCAGTTATGTCAGCACCATTTGTTGAAGATGTTTTCTTTCTTCCATTGTATAATTGTAGCTTCTTTGTCAAAAATCAGGTATTCATATGTGTGTGGACTAATATCCGGGTTTTCAGTTCGATTCCATTGGTCAACATCTCTGTTTTTATGCCAATACCAAGCTGTTTTCATTGCTGTAGCTCTGTAATAAAGTTTGCTGTCAGGGATGGTAATGCCTTGGAAGTTCCTTTATTGTATAGGATTGTTTTGGCTCTCCTGGGTTTTTTGTTTTTCCATATAAAGTTGATTATTGTTCTCTCAAGGTCTGTGAAGAATTTTGTTGGGATTTTGATGGGGATTCTATTGAATCTATAGATTGCCTTTGGTAGGATTGACATTTTTACTATGTTGATCCTTACTATCCAAGAGCATGGGAGAGCTTTCCATTTTCTGGTATCCTTTTCAATTTCTTTCTTCAAAGACTTAAAGTTCTTTTCAAATCGGTCTTCCAATTCCTTGGTTAGTGTTACCTCATGATACTTCATGTTATTTGTGGCTATTGTAAAAGGTCATGTTTCTGTTATTTCCCTCTCTGTTTCTTTATCCTTTGTGTATAGGAGGGCTACTGATCTTGTATCCTGCCACATCACTGAAGGTATTTATCAGCTGTAGGAGTTTTCTGGTAGAGTTATGTACACTATCATATCATCTGCAAATAACAAAAGTTTGACTTTTTCCTTTCCATTTTGAATCCTCTTATTCTTCCTATGTTGTCTTATTACTATTGCTAGAAATTTATGCACTATATTGAAGAGATATGGAGAGAGTGGACAGCCTTGTCTTGTTCCTGATTTTAGTGGAATCAGTTTTAATTTCTCTGCATTTTATTTGATGTTAGCTGTGTGTTTGCTGTATATTGCTTTTATTATATTTAGATATGATTCTTGTATCCTTAATCTCTCCAATACCTTTATCATAACAGGATGTTGAATTTTGTCAAATGCAGTTTTTGGCATCTAATGAAATGATCATATTTTTTCAGTTTATTTATATGATGGATTACATTGATGGTTTTTCATATGTTGAACCAGCCCTGCATCTCTGGTATGCATCCTACTTGATCATAATGGTTGATTTTTTGATGTGTTCTTGGATTAGGTTTTCCAGTATTTTATAGAGAATTTTTGCATCGATGCTCATGAGTGAGATTGGTCTGTAATTCTTTTTCTTGGTTAAGTCTTTGTGCTGTTTTGATATCAGGATAACTGTAGATTCATAAAAAGAGTTTAGCAATGACCCTCTTGTTTCTATTACGTGGAACACATTAAGGAGTATAGGTACTAGCTCTTCTTGAAAGTTCTGGTAGAATTATATACTAAAGCCATGCAGCCCTGGGCTTTTTTTGGTTGGGAGGTTTTTGACGGCAGCTTCTATCTCCCTGCACCTTATAGGTCTATTTAAATTGCTCACCTGGTCTAGATTTAATTTTGTTAGATGGTATCTATGTAAAAAATTGTCCATTTCTTTTACATTTTCCAATTTTATAGAGTACAGGCTTTTGTAGTAAGACCTAATGATTCTCTGAATTTCCTCAGTGTCCTATTGTTATGTCCCCCTTTTCATTTCTGATTTTGTTAATTGGGGTGTTTTCTCTCCACCTTTGATTAGTTTGGAAGGATTTGTCAATCTTGTTGATTTTCTCAAAGAATCAGCTCCTTGTTTCATTGATTCTTTGTATTGTTTTCTGTGTTTCTATTTTGTTGATTCCAGCCCTCAATTTGATTATTTCCTGTTTTCTAATCCTCCTGGGTTAGTCTGCTTCTTTTTTTTCTCTAGAGCTTTCAGGTGTGCTGTCATAGGCTAATGTGAGCTTTCTCTGTTTTCTTTATGTGGGCACTTAGTACTATGAACTTTCCTCTTAGCACTGCTTTCATAGTGTACCAAAGGTTTGGGTATGTTGTCTCTTCATTTTCGTTGAATTCAAGGAAGACTTTTCTTTATTTATTTATTTCTTCCTTGACCCAGGAGTGGTTCAGTTGTTGACTGTTCAGTTTACGTGAGTTTGTAGGCATTTTGGGGGTAGTGTTGTTGTTAAATTCTAACTTTACTCATGATGATCCGATAAGACACAGGTGGTTACTCCATTTTTTTTTTTGTATTTGTGGGTGTTTGCTTTGTTACTGAGTATGTGATCAATTTTTGAGAAGTTTCCACGTGGTGCTGAGAAGAAGTATATTCTCTCCTGTTTGGGTGGAATGTTCTATAAATGTCTGTTAAGTCCATTTGATTCATTACATCTGTTAGTTCTCTTATTTCTCTGTTAAGTTTCTGTCTGGTTGATCTGTCCATTTGTGAGAGAGGAATGTTGAAATCTTCTACTATTATTGTGTGGGGTTTGATGTGTGATTTGATTTGTAGTAATGTTTCTTTTACATATGTGGGTGCTTTTATATTAGGAGCATAGATATTCAGGATTGAGACTTCATCCTGATGAATTGTTCATGACATAAGTATAAAGTGTCCTTCTCCATCTTTTCTGATTGATTTTAGTTTGAAATCAATTTTATTAAATATTAGGATAGCCACACCCACTTGTGTAGAATTTTACCCAAACATCTGAGCCTAACCCTAGTCATAACTATCTGTTTTTTTTTTCATTTCTCAATGTGATGTTTATATGTTACTCAAAGCTTTGCATAACACTAACCACCATACTGAACAACGTAGATGTGTACCAACTTCTTCAACATACTATCTTGTCTATAACATGTAGACAATTAATTTAGATTAGTGGGAGGGACAATACAGGTAAAGTACCCATTGACCTCAGAAATCAACATCAAGTTGGGTCACACCTGGTACACTTTCTTTATAAAAAAGCAAAACAACATGAAAGTGGTGAATTACTAATGAATACACTTAGTTTGCTTCTCACATATAGACATTGTTCTTAGACAAAATCATAAAGATCACTTACCTCTGTGGAGAATAAAAGATCTGAAGACCTAAACGTGTATGACAAATAGATGGAACTGGGCCAGGATACTATCCTCACTGAAAAGCCCAGAGAGCAGAACACAGCACTGTAGGGAACTTGTAGTTTTACAGCCCAGAGGAGAGTAGCATTGATGATCACAAACACACACACACTTCAGCCCATAAAGTAGACATTGCAAACATAAACTGCAAGTCATCAGTAAGTGTCTTCTTTTTATACATCTTCCTACGTTGACAGATATTTGGGGTCACATTTGCACATCATCTCTTTTCCACGGAAGAATCCAGTCACCTGTGGTGGTAGGTCCTCCTTTCCCTTTTCAAAAAGCAACCTCTCAGTCCCTCTCTTTTCTCTGATGGCAGCAATACTTTACTTTATGGTATGTTTTCTGTTATCATCATGGATCTCTTCAATGATACAAATTTTAATGAATTCATTTCCTATTGTAATCTTTCAACATTTTCTGTTATAAATTTGAGAGATAGGTTTTCTGCTACAACATTATTTCTAGTGCCTAGTATAGTTTAGTAAAATAAGAAGTTACTGAGGAATCACTGACTAAGTGAAAACAATAATGTTCTCAATAGATTTTATCCACATTGGAAGTATATTCTTCAATAAGAAGAATAAATAATATTAAGGAATCATTCATTAAAATATACTAGGGTAGATTGTCAAACTACATTTTTTCAGAGAAATTAAATGGATAATAAACATAATCTTCCCTTGACTGAATATTTGAACTACTGATTAAAATGAGGTGTTCCAGGTGATACTGTGAGTTTAAGATTTGATTTTGGTAAGTGTTGAGTGTGTATGCTGAAAACAGGAATTCAGAGGTTCAAGGTAAGCTAGTGTGGAATGATAAATTGAACGCCACCTTAAACAGAAGTTTGAAACTATAACTTACTCTTTACTGAAATAGGGTTCTCTACACATGGCATTTTCTTGCCTATGTATGAACCAGGGCTAGTATATCTTTTAAACAAAAGTTTGGAATTTCTTTGCATACTGAAAACAAAATCCAGTTATGCTCCAAAATTTTATTCCAAAGAGAAGGAAAAATAGCATTTCGTGTATGTCTCTCTTCACTGGAATGGGCTTTCTGAGATAAAAGGATTTCAATATGAGCATTAAAAATCAGCCTATTTTAAGAATCACTGCTAAATTAGGTGGGCCTTTGGGATAAATTTACTGTTAAATGTCTCTATGTGGTAATGAGTTCTTTACTGAGGCCAGTATTTAAATGCTTATTAATTACCCTGTTTTAAGCTTCAATTAACCTCCTTTTCTGTTTTTTTCTTACATATTTCCATGTTTATATATAAATATAACTATCTTAAAATTGGTCTCATAAGTTAAAGAATATTTTATTTGTATAAGTATCTTATTTTAAAATATTTTTGGTCAAAATTATGGGCCACTATTTTTTGGAAGGTGTAAGGATCAGAGGGTGTTTTTGCCCTGTGGAGCCAATAGCTTAATCATAAAACACTGTCTCCCATGGCAGCTAATGGGACATCACATGCAGACTAAATTCTTACAAAACTCTAACAAAAACTCCGAAAAGAGAGTTTGATCAGTGCTTACAGGTCAGGTGATAAGCTAGTTAGAGTCAAAGGCTGAATGTATTTGTACTGGAAAAGGAAAAGTAACATTGTGGAGAGGAAAATAATAAAGAAGAAAACAAAATGCTGTCAGCGTCAGGCATGTAGTTGATAGAATAGGTCATACCATGTTAAAAACATTTGAAAATGCTAAATCATCTTCCAGCCAACCTAAGCTCTGAGTCTCACAGAAGTACTCAATTTATAACATGGAAATGTTTTCCTTTTTGAAACTTAAAAATAAAGTAAAAAATCAAAAACAAAATTGTAAATTGTTAGTAGTTTGAGTAGGGACTGCAATTTCACTATGGGCCAGCAACAACATAGGTTATTATCTATACTAAATAAATACATAGAAACACTTAAATAGAGCCCTAACTGGAATCAGGAATATTGTAGACCTATGGATACAAAGAGACATTGGTAATAACATTGTAATGTTATTAATGACATCAAAACCCTTAGAATATGTTCAATGAATGTTTTAAAAGATAGAAAATCTATGGGGAATTGTGGATTAAATTAGTAATAGGAGGATTTGCTAAAGAATAAGCAATATAATGAAATAACATGTTTTATCACATACCTGGGCACATACACACTCTGTCATCATCATTTATGTTACAGGAATAATATTCCACAATTTGTTGTACTTATTCCTAGTGTATAATTGACTGAAGACATTCATGGGGTATACATTAAATGTTAAATTTTCCAGACAAAAGTTGTTTAAATCTTACCATAACCTATTGAGGTATGAATGCTAACTATGCCAATGTTCATAGTCTTTAGAAGAATGAAATGTAAAATGAGCTAGTGATTACGGTCATTTAACACATATGCACCATACGTGGAGGTAACTTCAGTCTGCTCCCAGAGTTTTAGAATTGATTTTTGTTTGCTACAAATTACCTAGACATTACTACATATCCCAGGCTGTCCTTAAGTTTGCAGTGACTACTCTGATTTAGCCTCCTAAATCTGACATTACAGATAAGAGCAGCAGCATCTGCACTGTATGCCAACAGTGGCAATTTTCCAAGTGTAGATATCTCACCATTATCATAAGTTGTAAAGGAGGCTGTGTCTTCCTTTCCTGGCTGCCTAGACCCAAATAATCGCACAGAAAATTACAACACTGCTTGGTCAATGGCTTAGGCATATTCCTATCTAGCTCGCATATCTTAAATTAACCCATTTCTATTAATCTGTGTTGCACCATGAGACTGACTTACTGGTAAGACTCTGGTGTCTTTTTCCTTCAGTAGATACTTTGCATCCTCTGGCTCGGCCTTCTTTCTTCCTGCATTCAGTTTATTTTTCCCACCTGGCTCTATTCCTCCCACCATAGACCAAAGAAGCTTCTTTATTAACCAGTGGTAGTAAAACATATTCACAGCAAACAGAGAGGAATTCCCCTGAACATTATCTACTTGAACCTTGTAGAAATTTTAAGAAAAAAATATTTAGAAGATATTCAGGCATTGTATTGTTTCAGGAGAGATCGCAGGGGCTCCTTCAAGACACCCGTGACTACACAACTGCTTGGGTAGTAGGCTAGGCTTCTGTTACCAAACATGCTATCCCTCTTGTTGAGCAGATCTTAAATCCAGTTAGAGATTTTTTGACCACTGTCAATGTATGAGTGCCACTACTCCACCCTTGGAGTTATCATACTATGCTGGTTAATTTTGTGGTCCCCATGAAGCATACCTGGGTGGGAGTCTTGGTAGGTTACCTTCTTTGGTAACTTGACAGGCGCCTTATGAATGCTATTTCTCTGGGAGCAGGTTCTCAGCTCAGATTCAATTTGGAGACCACTGGGACCTGTTTCTGAATTGCCCGCTGTCTTCATTATCAGAGACTAAATTCTCACCTCTGGAAGACAAACTAGGGCACTAGCAGTAGCTGACAGGGATGTAGATATAAGTATTTATCCTGGAGTAACTGAAGAATTAGGAAAGTATAAAGCTATCATTGTAGGGGAGGAAGCAGTAGAGATGGGAATAGAATTAGTTGGCTCTAATTATTTAGTGAGGTAGATAAATGGAGAAGAATGAGGATAGAGGGTAAAATCAGCAAGGATTTCTGGAAAAGTCATGAGGACTTATACTACTAAGTATGTACATAAAATACGTTTTATATATGTTTAGATAGATAGTTGATAGATAGATAGATAGATAGATAGATAGATAGATAGATAGATAGATAGAGAATGTATAGTGAAATTTTCCTATCTTGACTGACAATGTTCTTTCAAAGAGCCATAGACATTCTAACAATAAACAAAACAAAATCAGGACTGAAAAGCCCTCTTTCAAGTTGTTAGAAAGGGTTGCTATCTATTTTTTTATTTTTTCTTTATGCACTGTAAGAGAAAACATGAGAATATCATTTGCAAAATGATGAGAAATTGTAATGACTTTGTGACCTTTTTCTGTATTTGACACTGTTTTAAGAGGTGTTGGTACAGACATGTCTGTTGAGATAGATATCAATATATAATTTACTGGAATTTAGCACACACTAGCAAAGTGGGTGTTATAATATGTGATCCTTAAATAATGGTTCTCTGTACAAAAATGTCCAATTTAAGCTATTTATATATTATGGATTTCATCTTTGTGATGAGTTCCCTCAAGTGTTCTTTTCAGAATGCAGTTATTTTTTTATACCTTTAAACATTTACTTCAAGTGTTTTACAAGAACAATTCAATCAACTCTTAATTTCTCTTTGGTAATTCTCCAAAATTTCTCTTCTAAGGTTTTTGGTAAGTTGACATATCCGAAAAGAAAATTAATCAGAAATTATGCCATGAGTATGCTTAGCACATTTGATATAGAATTAGACAGTCCCCATTTCCCAACTTATGCCACATTGTTTTCATGACAGTAAGACTTTCTTGTTAGTGATTCTGTAGAAAAGTTAAATGCATGATGTAGAGTAACTATATCTTTTTTATTTATTACTTAAAGAATGAATATTGTTTCGTGAAGAATAAGATCCTTTGTTAAGGTTGCATTCTGTGTTGTCGTGAGGCAGTCTCTTAAAATATTGCTGAGGTATATAATGTTTTATGGAGAAAACAACATGTGGGTCATTTATAACCTTTTGTATTTATATTAATTTCTTTCTATTTTATCTTAACAATTTATCTACCTTGGAGAAATATCTGTAATCCATTACAAAATAATGTAAGCACCAAAGTCTCCAGTATGTTCTCTTACTTCACTCCAACCTCTTTTTGCCGTATAATGCTGTGAAGCTATTCTACTACAAAATTTTTCTATACAAATAATTTTTAATTTTTTTCTCCATATTATAAAAGGATGTTTGGATACATAATAAGAACATGAACATTATGATTCCCTTAAGTATAAATAAATAGATAGATGGATAGATAGATAATACAAATATGTGAAACTCTTACTTTTATCATTGATAATCTCATTGACATAACACTTTCGTATATGACATAAACTAACTGAAATATTTAAATCAGATACTTTGTATTCTTTTATCAATAACTTTAAAATATGTATTATAACACAGCAATCCTCTAAAGTTATCATGAATTTATGTTTTATGAGGTCATAGATAAAACGTGTTCAGTGGGAGCATCTACAGAAGTTCAGGTACCTTCATAAATACCAAATCTATTAAGATTGATGTACAAAGAAACAAAAAACCAACTGTGTGACAAAAATCTTGTAAAACTTCGTATTCCCAGATGTGAGGGTAGAAGAAGCTGTCAACTTCATCTAAGCTGGGCGTTCTTCTTTGACGTTCCTACACTCAAAGGCTTTGGAAACCACTATATGCTGATATATTATTGTACAGATCACACAAAAATCCTTATCCCCCCAAATCGGAGCTGTGCTACATCATAAAGCATGTTTTATTTCTTACAAAAACTTTAGTAGCAACATCTTATTCTTAGATTCCAAATCACTTAGTAATAGTGTTTGATACTGTTCCTTGGGAGATGTGAAAAGATCTATATGCACCCCGAATAGAAAACTGGAGGAGCAATCAAAAACACACACCTCCCAAATCCAACATGGTGTGTGGATGAGATTTGTTGGAGTTCCTTAGATGTTAAGAGAAATCTATGTGTATCTAGTGAGGGGGGTATCAAGGATTTATTAAGATATAAAAGGGTAGAAATACACTAACAAATATAGGATATGATAAATCCATTTGTAGAGTCCTTGGGAAGCTGGAGGCCAATCACATGCTACTTCATGCTGCCTGATGTGATCTACAATACCCAAGGAAACACGATCACCTGCCTTCCTTCCTTATAGTATCTATATCATGTAGGCAAACAAGAAGCACTGCCTATATCATATGAGCTAGATAGCATAGGTTGTGGATAGAGTGAATGCCCATTACACTCAGTGGAACAAAAAATTCCTCAAAGTCACATGTATCATCAAAGCCCACTCCAGGATGGTTGACGGCTCAAGCAAGGTGGAAACATGGAACACAGTGCCCAATACCGCATTTTGATGTCTGTGTGTGTCCTTTCTGGATTTTTCAATTGCTCTGGGACTCTTGAAGGAAGTTTTGTCAGCCTTTGTTTCTTCTAAGCTGTTCAGAACATTTTTGTTTCTTCCAGGTTGCTTGGCTGGTCTGAAATTGTCTTGGGAAGCTCATCTCATCTGAGAATGATTCTGAGCAATCTTTACTATTTATAATTTTAGAGAGAGGGACCCACTGAAGTCAGTTCTTTCCAGAGCTTTACTGAAGCTATTTTTTGAGGTGTTTACTACTTGAAAGTACAACTTTCTTGCATCATAAAAACTTTCACCTCCCTTTAGAACAAACATTCTACTGTTTCAAGCCCTATTAATACCCTACCTTAAAATAGCCTGTTTTTTTATCATATCAACTTTTTTGTCCTATGTATACATTGCCTTTCCAGCAAGATGTCAGATTTTAATCTCAGAAGCAATTGGTGCACAACAGCACAACACCTAGTTTTCACCACTCACTATTGCCATAAATACTTTAACTGATACTATTTTGTTTGCCCTACTCATCTGTAAGAGCATTAAAAAATTATTTTGAAACACAACACTTGTTTTCAACAAATCTGAATAGTCTTCATTTTTTATCCTCTCTAGACTAGTTTTAGAAAAGAAACCCCAAATATAAATCACAGTTAATAATAAAGCCTCTCATTTTATGAGTACTATGAAATACCACTGTTAGTTGCTTCATAATCTTACCCTGGTTTGGAGTGTCTAATTATTAAAAAGTAAATTTAGCTGTAGCATAAAGCAATAGAACTAAAGAAATTATGACCATGGGAGGTTATTGCTTCACATGTAACAGTCCTGGATTAGGCAATCTAAGAAAGCTAGTATGATACACACACACACACACACACACACACACACACACACACACACACACACACACACACACATATACACACACATTCTTTGACCAGGAAGCAAGATTGTTGTATTTTGACATCTTTTCTAAGTATAGGTTAGTTGTCCAAGCAACTAACCATTAAATGGTTAGTAATGTCCTTCATAATCATGCCTGAGTACAAAAGAAATGAGCAATATGGACTGTACATTGTGTAGCCATTCGGCAATGAAAAGAAAAAAATCAATGCCCAGGAAAGGAGGAAAACTCAAAACTGCAGGAGCAGCTCCCTCAGTCTCTGCCATGGGCTCAATGATCCGAACACTCAGTTTTGTTCACAGAAATTTTAATTTTAAACTTCATAAGTGTTTTGCTACAACAGCAATCAATCACTGTGACTTGAGTTTCTGTTAGTCAATGGGGTACTCTTTCTCGCCTTTAGTGTTTTGTACTTGATGACTATGCTCCTTATGTTAATTCTCTGATCTTCACTGATTTTTAAATTACTGTATGAGAAAAAGTTTATAAATACCTGCCATATATACATCCATATAAATATATATACCATATACACATATATAACCTATTGTGTATATATACATGTATTTCCTATTCTACATATACACATATATACATACATCACATACCCTATGTATATATGTATATATTGTATATTTTTGCTCTCATATGCTATTGTGTATATCTATATGTATTGTGAGTATATACTATTTTATGTATGTATACATATATACACACAATAGGATATGGGAGCAAAACATTCAAATGCAAATCTGATGAGAGATAAGTTACATGAACATTCTTAAGACTAGGGATAGGTCAATTTTCCCCTGTAATTACGTTAACTGTTTTTCTACCTATGTTTTATGTATTTGTTTTGAGCTACGTACCTAACTTATCTGCATATTTGTGCCTTGTTTTTACTATGTGTTACTCCAAGGAAACGCCATACATTAAACTCTTTGTATTTTTCATGTTATTACTTGGTTTGGTGAGATTTTTTTTTTTCCTCAGATCTCATAGTTCTGTTACACCTTAGGAATTTTCAGTGTTTGCTTTTGTTTTATCTTTTCCCATTGCTTCTTAGAGCAGAAGGAACACTGATTACCAATTGCAAATGAAAGTATTCTTCCACTCTCCTGTGTTTATTCATGCATGACTTCAAGCATCTACTTCCTTATGCCAAAATCTTGGCTTTTGAACAGTCTGGCCATAGAAGTGACAAACCTCTTTTTCTGAATCCTGATGCATAACCAGGAAGCCAACAACTAGACTTCAAATCCTTTCTTTCTTCAGTTTGCTCTGTGTGATGAAAATCCTAAAATGACTTGAGAATTTAGTTACCAAGCATGTTCATCAGTAGCTCCTAAATATGTTTTCTTTTTTCCACTGTGCAGGGCATTTATAGAATATCTAGCCTTTTTTTTTTAACCACTTTACAACAAGCTTACTCAGATAATAATTTGGCAGTAACATATAGCTTTTTATATTTGGGGAAATTTTTCCAATACTTGATGTGTGTGTGTGTGTGCGTGTGTGTGTGTGTGTGTGTGTGTGTGTGTGTGTGTAGTTTTTTAAGTTTACCTATGTATCTCATTTTTGTATTTCTACTGCACCCTTTCATTTTCCTTTTACTTGTACTCATGTTGTAAAAATATTTAATATTTTAAGACAACTTCATGTAGTTCCTTATAAAATTCCTACTTGAATTTCATTACTGATTAAAAGACTTGCTCTTTTAGATTTAATTATATCCAGGAGAATATGTGTTTCCCAAAGACTGTTGGTGTTTAGTGAACTAGAAAAGCATGAATCTTGAGCATGATAGCTAACTTTATATATCCAATGTATGCCATATGACAAGTACAAAGCTAATGAAGGGATATTTATTAGTTTCACAAATAAAATATTGTATAAATTTTGTACTTATATAAGAAATAGGACATGTTTTTATATCTGCCATCCCATTATTATGAAAATATACTCCAAAAATAACTTACATGCTAATTTTAACTTGGAACATTGTAACTATGTTAAATATTAAATTTATAGTCTAGGTTTTCAAATATAAATAAAGCATTTGTTTAAATATTAAAGGATGTATTCATGCAATTTTGCTTCTTAGATTATAAAAAACATAAAATACCCAGTATGTATTTCGATGAGAGAAATCAATATGTATATTTTTCATTAAATATATATGTGTCGGTGTGTGTGTGTGTGTGTAGCTGAAAATGGCCCAAAACATTGATTTCTCTACTGAATTAATATTTGTTAATGTTGTTGATGTGTTGTGTGATTCTTTAATAATGAGGAACATTGATGATAGCCTAAACCTTTCTTGGATTATCTTAATGTCTCCAGTGTAGATGATAATGTAAGAAAAAGGATAAATAGCACAGTAAATGTTCACATAAGGGCAAAGACATAATTTAAAGCTAACAAGTTCTTTTTTGTTATTGTCAGCTATTACATAGTACAATTTTCAAAAAGGTTTCAAAGAAGAACTTAAATTTTCATAAATATTCTCATTAGCACGGTTAAGGGACACTGGTAATTAGCCTGTATGTTTTACATGTAAAACAATCCTGCAGAGTTTTAATTGAAGGGATTTATGCATATTCAGTGTGCTTAATACAGAGTCTTCTTGACTCCCTCTCCTAAGTAATTTGGACAGTGTGATTAGGTTGAAATAAAGCCTGTTCTCAGTGGAGCAACCACAATGAATGTACAGATGTAGTATAAGCTGTGTTGTTCCCACTAAGAGTATGACTGAAGCACTGCAAAACCCAATACTTAGCTACTTGGACCAGAGACATAATTGTGACATGACCCCTTTCATCATATTGTCTGTGTTTCTCTTCTTAGATACCAAACAAAGCAATATTAAGAATGAATTCTCTTCCCTTTGCAGAACAGTAGTGGAATAGAAAGGAAATTTTGAGACAAAGTATTACAAAATAATTTGCTTCTTTATGTTTTGCGTAAGCTTTGCACAGCATTTGAAAGCCAAAAGTTTTTTACTCAGTGATATAAGGATGAAATTTTTGTGAAATGTGGAAAATGTCTCATCTGATAAATTTAATATTTATATTAGAAACATATTTAAAACAAGTATTCATTGATGAAAAGCAATTAATAATACATGTAAATAATTAACTACATACTCACAAATGGATATATGTATATAGCATTATGTCAATGCAAGAGAGTATTTAGAGATAAAATTTAGTACTTGAAGTTTTAATATAGACAGTAGAACATATATATTATGAATCATGAGTGAAACATTATAAAACATTTACTTTGTTTACCAAGCTATATTTCTTTGGCTATGGATTGTTTTATAATCCTGAAAACTTTATCTATTCAAAAATTATCTTATCACATTTGTTATTTTTTATGCCCTACTTGGTGAAATCTCAGTTATTGATACATAAGAAAGTAGACTATATTGAAGTGTATTAATAACCAATGGAATAAGTCTGAAATGGCACTAATAGCATTTATGAGTATATTTTACTGTTCAGATACCTATAAATATATAGATATTATTGAGATGGGTCACATCTGTGCCTGTCATTGAGGACCTGCTAAGTCAATAGATGCTTTGAGAATCAACTTGCCGTTCTACATGGAGCTATTCCAGAAATGGTGTCTTTGTACAAAACTCACTTAATGGTCTGAAATACCTACTGTAAGGTACATTTAACAGTTACCTGAATCTTCCCCAAAATTAAATGATATAAATAACATATGCCATCCGAAATTCTGCTACAATTATTCAAAGAAAATGCAAATGATCCCAGTGGAGTAAAAAGAGTTTTCCATTTCACCTTATTATAGCATTTTGATTAACTATATCATTATAATAAGGGAGAAATCCTGAAGAAATTGCCATGAATTTTAGTCTTATTAATAAACACATAAAAGTAATGATTAAACACAAAACAATCTGGCAATGTGGGTTTTTCTGTTTTATTGTATTTCTTTATCCCTCCATGCATATTAAAAGGCAAAAAAGTAATTATCTTCTCCCTTGGTGGCACACATAGCATTCATACTTTTTTCTTTTGAATAATTTATTGAATTAGAGGAATGCTTCCTGTTTTTCTGCTCAAAACACTGTAATCTTATATATTTTTTCTGTTAGTATCAATTGGAAGCAGGTTATATCATGTTACATGTTTGTGAATGTTTTAGTTGTGTATCATTGTCTTTTTATTCTTTATGTAAATATTTTTAAAATAAAATATAATTACACTATTTTCTCCTACCCTTTCCTTACTTATATTCCTCTCATTGCCTGCCTTGACATCTTTCAAATTTATTATCATAAACATATAAATGCAACCCTTACAACCTCTAAAAAGGGCTATCAACATGGTAATGTACAAACATTTGTGAACTTACCTGGAAAAGCCTATTCATTCAGCTCTCAATATTCCTTAATTTCCTGTAATAATTAGAATTTCCTTACTCTGATCCTCATGACCCCTCCCTAATATCTTGGTGGGTGACCATGAGGTGTATTTTAAAATATGTTTTCTATTTTCTAATTGCCCCATTGTTTCACTTCTGTAAACCTACTCATGCTTTTCTTCCTTATAAGGGGCCAAAGCCTGCCTTAAGAGGCGATCACTAGCCCTGGCACCCAATAAAAATCAGGCTTGCCTCAAATTGTGGTGGGGGTCTTATTCTCACCTTTGGGATTATCTGCCTTGTAGTTAATTTGGATATGGGTTTCTTAATCTCACTGATACTTGTTTTTCAAAGAATCAAACACTGTTTCATTGATTCTTTGTATTTTGTTTGTTTGGTTGTTGTTTCTACTTTATTGATCACTGGCCCAAGTTTGATTACTTCTTGCCATCTATTACTTTTGGGTATGATTTCTTCTTTCTGTTCTAGAGCTTACATGTATGTTGCTAAAATAATAGTATGAAATATCTCCACTTTTTATATAGGCACTTATTCCTATGAATTGGCCTCTATGAACTGCCTTTACTGTGTTTATATGTTTGGGTATATATATATATATATAATTTTTATTGTTTATATTATGATGATGGTACCTGTGGTTGTGTATGTGTGTGTGTATTTGCCTTCTATTGATCAGCTGGATTGGCAGTATTATTTCTTTTGTTTCCTTACATTTTGTTAACCTCTTTAGGTTGAGTTTTCCTTCTAGGACTTCTGTAAGGCTGATATATATTGCTCAAATTTGGTTTTACTGTGAAATTTCTTATTTTATCCATCTATTGTGATTGAAAATTTTGTTGGGTAAAGTAATATGTGCTGGCATCTGTGTTCTCTTAGAGATTATAGAACATCTGTCAGGTCCCTCTGGCTCTTGCAATCTCCATTGAGAAGTTAGGTACTACTCTAATAGGTACTACTCTAATAGGTGGGAGATATATATATATATATATATATATATATATATCCTTTCTCTTGCTGCCTTTAACATTCCTTCTTGTTCTGTATGGTTAGTGCTTTCTTTAGTAAGTGCTGTGGGACTTTTATGTTCTGCTCTGTATGCTTCTTGTACTTTGATAGGCATCACCTTCTTTAGGTTTGGAAAATTTCCTTCTAATTTTGCTAAAAATATTTTTGTACCTTTGATGTGGGAAAGATTTGTGTGGTGGACTGGGGATGAGGTGAGGTGGGGAAGCGAATGTTCAGCAGGTGGCCTGCTACAGAGCTAGGTATGGGACTGGGGAATTGAAGTTGGAGAAGAGGATGGGGGTAAAGTTCTGAAATAAGTCTACCTCCATCCTTGACCAGAGTGCTGTTTACTAGAATTTTAAGGACACCAGGGTGTATATGTATCATGCATTACCTTTGTTTTCAATTGTAAAGAAACACAAAAAGTTTATCGAGGAGATTATAAAAAGAACCTTCAATATTTCTTACTGAAATGTTATATTTGAAATTTCACTGTGTCACTACCTATTGACCAAACCAAGGTTGGGGAACCTTTTCTCAATAAGCCACTTAAAAAGTCCAAATTAATAGAGGAAATCAGAAAAAAAAGATGAACCTAATGTGACCACATTTCAGAAGAAGGCCAAAGAGATCCAGTGAGCCCCTCCAAACCCATCTTTATGTCGTCAAGTAAGATTAAAATTTAACAAAGGGGCCCTAGACATAAATATCTGTGCAGCTCTATTGAAGTTGTGATACAACCTACCATTAACCAACAATGTCTGGACTTCATTCTCATCCTTTAAGATAGTCTGAGGAGTTATTAGAACTGTACAAACTCTTTCTGTTAGTTAACATTTCACTCTGGTTGGGCAAATATCTTTCCTCCAGGATAAGATTCCTGGGATAAATTCATTTCCCTTTGTGTTCCAATGTCTCAATTATCTGCTATTTGGCTCGAGACACAGGTATCTGTGTATTTCTGCCTGCCCAGTTACAACTGCATTTTGTATGAATGTCAGCCCATTTTATCTCTTTATTTTTGACTCCTTGATATTCTTCAAAAATAGTAAATTAACCCTACTGGGGGAGATAAGTTAAAATAATGCCTGAAAGATTTATAGTTGCTGCTATATATTTCTTAGAACAAATTTCTTTACGAGTTTTTCATCATTACTGACAACTGGTGGAAATTTTCACTTTAACTCTCATTAATTATTAATTTTAGCAGATACTGTTCTACAGGGAAAATGTACTAAGTATTTTAAAATATTATTTTATAGCAGTTTCTCCTAACTAGCAGTCAAAAATATAAACCCAGATGAGAATGACGCAAAATGAAATTTGATGCAGAGGGAATATTATGTTAGCCCAAATCAGATTCAGAGAAAGAAGAAATCATGTAAGGCTATATTGCTTAACAAAAGAGAGATGACACTTCATCTGGGACTTCAGACAGATAAGTATAGTGTGGTATCTATCTTGGGAAAAATATTACCAAAAACAAACACAAAAAAACCCTAAAGTCTATCAGTTTACAGAAGGATGCTTTCAACCATGACAGAGTTGATTTTATACAAATTAAAGGGGGACAGTTAGATTTGTTAGTATAAATTATGGGGTGTGAGTAGAATAAATAGTTTTAAATGTCAACTGTTGAGATGCCAGATATCAGCCCTGTAGGATATATAGAGTTACTGAGTATCTTTGAACAGTGCGATAAAAAGATACCAAAGAGATACACTGTGAACTCATACTGGTACTTCTGCAATCTCTATTTGGCTGAATAAGAGAATATAAATAAAGGGACATGAGGAAGTAATATTTCATTGACTTCAGAGACAACATTTATTCATTTAATGAAATATGATTAAAGTAGAAAGTAGGTGGTAAACTTTTAGGGAAATGATGCTAATGTGTGGGTAACATTGTTTTCAGGACCAAAGGTTTAACTCAAATGAGAAAAACGAAAACCCAACTGCTCTGAAAGTATTTGCTTCATTTTGTTTTGTTCATATACTCATAGTCTGATAAAAAAAATCACTGAAGAAGTTGAAGTCTGTACCTCAAAGATATTAACTTTTTCTAATACAAATATGACAAAGTGCTTTTGATTTTATGACCAATATATAGGTAAATCATTTTTTCTATATACTTAATCTATTTTGAAATATTGGAGAATGTTACATTCTTACCAGCTACAGTACTAATTAAAGATGATGAGATGGGGAACATGAGTGAGAGATTCATTGGGCTGCTGTACTCTTTACTGATACATTGTTTTAAAGAAAAAAATAAAAGACAGCATTGCATTAAAAAGTGGTTGAGCAAGAATGGGAAAGATCTCATCTTTGTCAATAACAAAGATTATGGTAGGATGGTTATAATTCTCCCTGAGTCAGTTGATTCTAGTGTTATAAGCAAACTCCTTTATCAAGAGATAAGAATCTAGCCAGGTGGTGGTGGTGGCGCACATCTTTAATACTAGCACTCGGGAGGCAGAGGCAGGTAGAACTCTGTGAGTTCTAGGCCAGCCTTGTCTACAAGAGCTAGTTCCAGAACAGGCTCCAAAGCTACAGAGAAACCCTGTCTCAGAAAATAAATAAAGTGACAAGAATCCTGTTGATCCAGGTAATCAACTTGTCTAAGGGAGGACCCCTATGAGATGGTTTCACATTAAGCCATCAGAAAGAGGTAGGATTCCTCCTAACTAAATGTCTAATGAGATTTACTACAATACCTTTTCATAGTTCACATGTAGAGCACAGTAGCTTACTGGGATGCAGCCAAGCGGCTTAGTGGTTGGCCTCATCTCATGAGTTTTTCTGAGATCTGTAACTCATTTTTTATTTCTAGCTCTGCCCTAAGTATGTTTTCCTTGATGGTTGTTTTCCCCAACATTCTGGGCTTCAGTTCTCTTTCTCTAACGCTCTTCTCTCTGCCGTGTGGCTATTATTCAGCCCTGTCCTCCATGCCATTTTAAACAACACACCTCAGTTTCCTTGTCTTCTCTAGTCTCCAACCAGCCGCTGAGGAGATGTACAGCTTTTGCAAGCATTGCTGTTTTTATTTTAAAATTGTTTTTTTTATGCATTCATTCTTAAATTATTTCATCAGTGAGAACCTCAAAAAGGATCCTGATTTCCCCATGAGCAGGTCATATTGGATGTATGCAGAAAAATGTGAGTAACTTAGACACAAACAGCATTTTATATAGGGTTTGAACACCTTTACAGTTTTTTATTCATAGAGTTTTAGAAATACTTTTTGTGAATTCCAAAAGAAAAATACCTATGAGAACCAGAAGGCAGGGCTCCTTACTGAATGATCTTAAAATTAAGTCTACCCTTCTCCTTGCTGTAGAAAGGAACTAATACTTAAGTGAAGACGGATACATGGTCACTGATGAATAGTATTCAGTGAATGTAGAACATTGGTCTCATAGAAACTCTCTTGGGCCTTACAACCATCTATAAGAGATGTTACTATGAGCATTAATCCTTCTTATAGATATCCCCTGAGCAGTGATAGGCCAATGATGAACAACAGAACAATAAATGGATAGCTCTCTGCTTAGATCTTTTGTTAGAAGTCCTACAATGAAAACGTAGTGAATACCTGCTTCGCCAATTGTCAGTAATGAAATAAAGGCTAATAAAGAAGATATTTTAGGAAATATGTGAGCACAGAATTGTCCTACCATGCCCTAACAAAAATGTATCTTTAACCTGTCAACCTGTAACATTTACAGCATTTGTCTAAGATCTATGTAGGCTCTCAGCACGTGCTAGGAAATATCCTAGAATATAAGGGAGGTATCAGGTAAGGACAAATCCTTTGAGGTCAATTTAAAGGCTGTGAATGGAAAGATTTGTAAAACGCTGGAAGTAAAATTCAATGTGTGTCTTTGTCCCAGGCTCTATCAAGGAAGAAAGAGAAGGTCTGTTTTGAGGTGTGATAAACAACCCACATCTAGAGCTATCCAGAGTGTTTTTTTGTCTCCCTCTTACAAGGAAAGTTGTATGTAGTGTTGGTTAAATTCAGCAAGGTGGTCAAAACCAGCTTTGCAGTAATTCCCCATGATGTTAAAATGAAAATTTTATTTTCAAGACCTAGAAAGGTCAATAAATCTTAAGCTCTGAGAGCTAGAGGGAGAGCCCATCGCATGAAGGCGATCGGTGCCAAGCCTGATGGCTGAGTTAATCCCTAGAATCCTCATGGTGGAAATAGGAAAACAGCTCCTGCAAGTTGTCCTTAGGCCTTCATTTATACCATAAAGTGATTCCACTCCCCCTCTCAACATTAAACAACTAACTAAATAAATAAAAAAAATTAAAATTTAAGATGCAAAATAGCAACTTTATTTAAAAGTATATAGAAGTAGCACATATATCTGTGCTTTCACATTTGGGAGTAAAATAAGACATACATATCTTCATGACTGAGGGAGATACAAGAAAATTTCAAGAAATAAAAGATTCCAGTAACTGATTTCTGTCATGATTAATTCAGAGTATTCCCTCTATCACTTTTACATACATATTATATATTGGTTTGGAACATGAGTCACTGGGTAAAGTGCTTACTAAACATGCATTAAAGCCTGAGTTCATATTCCACAAACTCATGTAAATCCAGACATGGTGGGGTCCATCTATAACCCCAGTGTTTTTATAGTGAGATAAAAAGACAAAGCAGGAGAAGCCCTGAGAGCAGATGGGCCTGCTAGCATACCTTTCCATATACAGTGGTGAGCAAAAATTAGCTACTCTTCAAGTAAGCTGTAATGCAATACAATGAGTACTACTTGAGGTCATCTTCTGACTTCCCCATACACATTAAAGGGCGCACATGCATGCATGCATGCACGCACACAGGGGTTATACATATATAATCTACAATTAATACAATAGCTACTGCAGTTAACCTATGATAGTCAGTTTCAACAATATTCACAGAAAGGAAATCGTTGTCTTTGTGGCTTCTGCTTAAAAAACTTTATGAACAATCTGTCAACAATATTGTAATAGGCATTTCATAGGGCCAGCTCAATATCATAAACATATTTGAATTGATCTGTAACCAGGGAAATATTAAAGGAACAACAATCCCAGTTCTGGCGGGGCAGTGGTGGCGCAAGCCTTTAATCCCAGCACTTGGAAGGCAGAGGCAGGCAGATCTCTGTGAGTTCGAGGCCAGCCTGGTCTACAAGAGCTAGTTCCAGGACAGGCTCCAAAGCTACAGAGAAACCCTGTCTCAAAAAAACAAAAAACAAAACAAAATAAAAGAATCCCAGTTCTGTCTAGTCTGTGCTGAAGCTAGCCACTTCAGATGCATACTTTGCAGTATAGATAAGAAATGTTAGAGTTCTATCAGCAAATATGTATGTTGAAAGTATGTTGAAATAAAAATTCAGCAGGCAATCTTCAGCATCTAAAACACATCATTTGTCCTCTGAATGTTTGAAATAGAATAGAAAACTAAATGTGTTCATTGGGGTAGTGTGCAGAAGGCACTTCTGTAAGCTCTTATCCAACTTATAATTAATACTCCCATGGGAAAAAATAGTACTCCAGAAGGCATGATATCTGGTTCATATGGTTCTATGAGATCAGCATAATAAAATGTTGGGTTAATATGAGTCATCCATCTCCCTACGCTGAACTCATTAAACAATACCTGATTTTCCTTTAATTTTTTTTTTCATTTTGAGAACATTCTGCACCAATTGAAACCTTCACTGTCTTATAATGACATCTGCCTCTCATTGGCATCTCCACCTATGATTTGGACTGTCCTTTATTGAATATCATTTATATGATCATTAATTGACCATGTTGTTTTCATCTTAGCAAACCCGTGCTCTCCTTACCTAATGGTCAAGGCTGGAAAGTCCCTGAGGAAATGAGTGATCCCATGAAGACCCACGGCTCAATTTTTGAAGGCACTCATGTGGCTATCATTTTTCTTTCTCCTATTGTTTAACTCCACAAACAAAAACTGAGAGGGAGATGCTATGTGGCCAGTGACCTGATCAATAAAAATAGGATAGCACCCGTGGGAAATCCTTTCACACACAAAAAAATACCCATTCGGAAGCCTTACCCTCTCTGAGGAGTGGTTGGGAGTGGGGTTGGGGTTGAAAGTGGGCACGTAGTGGGAGCAGGGTTAGCAGAGGGAGTGGGAATTGGGGTTGTTGTGTAAAATGAGAAAAGATTGTTTTAAAATTAATTTTAAAAAAGAAAAAAAATCCATCGTATAGTAGTCTAGGAATGTTTAATTGGCTTCAATACTGGATATTTCTATATTTTACCCTATGTGGCCATATATAAATTTTTTCTGTGTAACAACTTCAAAAGATAAATATTCAGCCATTAAACACCAAGTTTCATAATAAGATCTAGCAAGTTTATTAAAGTCTATGATGTCAGCACTTCTGTGTTGAAGCAAAAAAATCACACTTGAAGGACAAGTCTGAATCTTTCTCTTATTGCTTTTAGGTTTATATACACATGAACAGTGTATACGTGCTAAGAGTCTGCACTGCCCTCTTCATTTCATCACAGCTTTGGAGGAAATTCAACAAATTATTTCCCAAGTCAGATCATTCATATATTGTAGATGCACAATACACAGTTCGCTTTCAAACTTTTCCAGAAATTTTGCTCACCAAACAGGTAGAACAAGGAACCTGGGAAGAGTTGGCCCTTATTCCTTTTCTCTCATGGCCTTTTATCCGTGTTTTGATTTGCTCAAATGGAGAAGCTAGATTGGCTAAACACAGCTAAGACTTCTTATTTCTTCACCACAAAGAGTGTATATGAGTTTTGATCCTCACACTTCGTTCTTTTCCTTCCTTTTCCTTTATTTTCTGTTTCTATCTTTTCCACTTCTCTCTCTTCCTCTCTATCATATACACACATATACATATAAAAATTTTGTACGCACATAAAAAATCACTTCTAGAAACTACATGGAGGACCTGTGACGCCTTTAACAGCATGCTTTATAAGAATCACATACATTAAATTTCTATGATTGACATAAGTTCAAAAATCTAGCCAGCTAGCCATGCATGGAAAACTCTTGTGTTATTGATTTATATTAATTTTTAAAATATTTTCAATCTTCGAAAATTTCATTGACTATGTGTATATGGGATTTTATAAATAAATAAAACTGGGTTTTCAAACACATTACAACAACAAATTATATGAGTATATGGAATATTTAGATATATTGGAATAATTGATGAAAATTGAATATTAGATTTATAGGTTAGATCATTTATGAACAATGTTTGTCCAATTATTTCAAATTATTTTTTCATATTGTTTTCAGAAAATCTTTATTTCTAAAGGAAATACACAGAAAATTTCCTAATTTTTAAATTTGAGCATGTACATAAATTTCCATTATTACTTCTTGTTTATTTGAGTTTGCTATGCTCAGAGCTACTGACTTCATAATGTGTATGACCCACAACAAAGTACAATATAAGAATTTGGATATGAAAATAAATTAATATAATCTGACATTTTTGCAATACAAATGCAATCATTGTAAGATATAGTACATATTTGAAGAAAACAGGCTATGGAGTAGTGATTTCCAGAGTCAGTTTCAATGGTAGTGCTCTAACTAAAGCAACTGGGTATTTCATAAAGTTATTAGGATTTGTGGGAGCTCATTCAGAATCCATGGAACATGCAAAGAGCATTTAGTAAGATAGGCAATTGCTGCAACTTTTCCATTACATTGCCTTTAATTTTATATGCAATAACATTATTTGTGGTCTTTTATGGATATTTCTCCTCCCTTTTCTACCCTCCAGAAAATATAATAGTATCAACCACCTTAAAGTTCCTTTCTCTCTGGGAAAGCACAGCGATCACTGTGACATAAAATGGCTCAACTCCCAGGCCCTTTGGATCTACAAAGTGAGAAAGCTATAGAAGCAATTAGCTGAGAGGCTATTAAATGGCTGTTAAATTACTGTGTGTGAAAAATAGAAGTGGGGAAAGGGCAGCTTTTCCTGACTCTCTTCTTCCCCAAGCTCCACACCAGCACCCCAGCCGCAGTTACAGTTAACATTTAATGACAATATCTAATGAGTGGCTAATCCTGCTATCTCTCAAGAAAAGGATGACAGTCAATGCCTGGGGCAGTTGAAGCCTAGGCAGAGAGATGCCTTTAAGGAAGAAGTGAATCACAAAAGATTGCAAATGATTTCTGCTGGGGGCAGCCTAAAGCCAGCTGAAGCTGTTTGCTAACAGAATGAGGCCTGAAGGGCGTGGCTTCTCTATAGAAGGATTTGTGTACCTCTTTTATGCTGAGTTGCAAGCAAATTACTTATTACAAGATAAGTATAAGATTGTTTAGTTAATTACAAAATAAATCTTTCAAATATGTATTCAAATAGTTTACAGAATATGAAATCACCACTACTGGAAAAATCCTTTCTGGAAAAATTGAGAGGATACAGCCACCCCACTGTATCATTTTGGAAAGAATAGAGACAGTAAGCTACAGGGTGGGGTCGACAAGAAATAAAACTGATTGATGACTTAAAACACTGTCTTCTTGTTGAACCATTGTAGATCCATGAACTGTTTTGTACTTCCTTTGAAATGTTCTATGCTTATAAACATATGTGACAACGACTCTAAAATCTTTCATAACATGTTTGAGTTACCAACAAGCTGTACATAAACAACTTCCCTGAGGAAAAATAAACAAAATCTCGTGACAATTGAAAAGAGGCTTTCGCAGCAAAAAGTGTTCAGCTAGAGGAAGAGGAACTCACTGTACTGATCAGGCTATCTGTAGCTTTCAGTTTTCCTCTGAGTTCCCACTCTCACACTTGAGCCATGATACAAACTTTCACCTCAACCCAGAATAAGAGAAAGTGTATTCTAGATCTAAGTGTGAGTGACCCTGTCCTAGAAACACGGATTCAGGTATTCTCAATTTCTATGTCCCAGCATGGTAACACTTCGAATTAAGTTTTATAACTTTAATTTAGCTCTTTACCCAGGAATTGCGTGTGTGTGGAGAGGGTATGTGCACGCGCATGCACATGTTTGTGCCTGTATCAGTGCCTGTGCCTGTGTGTCTGTCTGGATATATGCGTTTGAATTAAATTGAAGATTTGGAAATAAACTGGGATTTTGATTGAATCATATTTGCTTTGTCTGTCTTTATTAGTCCAGCTACTTCAAGCTTCTTTTATTAAAATGGTCTTATAATTTGTAGAAACAAAAAAATACAATTAAATTTAATTGTTAATTATAGATAAGTCTTTCAGCCTGAATTTCTACTTCATGTAGGAAAATCTATACCACTTTTTGTACTTTGATTTTGGTGGAAAAATTCCATGTGACATTGACAAAGTTTACACAGATAGTCTAATATTCCCGAAAGTATAGCACACATGTTTTCTTCTTTTTAAATTTTTTATTGCTTTGTGTGTGTGTGTGTGTGTGTGTGTGTGTGTGTGTGTGTGTGTGTGTAACAGTGTTTTTCTGTGTATCCCTAGATGTTCTGGAACTAAATTTTTAGATCATGCTGACCTTGAACTCATGAATCCACCTCTGTCTGCCTCCTGAGTTGTCTGATTATGATTTTTTTCTTTACAGTTCTAAGAACTTTCAATTTGCTATTATTTCAGTTATAATTTACATAGACCAAAGCCAGAGAATGCAATCACACTGTTCCTTATTCAAATGAAGTCTTTCCTTTGACTCAGGATCTCTGTAAACAGAAATTCCTGAAGCCAGGACATTTTCAAAAGTATCTTAAACTAATGATAAATATTATGGAGTGTGGCATATTCTATTCCTGACATTGTCTCAAATGCTATAACATCTCTATGGTGGTAATATATTCATAGATTTTTAAAAAAAACTGATTTTAAGTCCACCCCTCCTTTTCATAACACTTCTGATTTTAGTCAAGGCTGTGAATAATTCTCATAGCAATAATTACACAGCAGTTTGTATTACCCCACTTTGAAATCAATCGTTTAACACCTGCTCAAAAGTAAATAAGCATTAATTCACAGTTTTGCTATTATTCACACACCCTCCCTTTAATTATTTCAAGAGTGGGGTTCTCAGCTCTTCTCTGTTTCTAGCCCAAGTGGAAGCAGCCATAACAACGGGAGATTCTAATAGCATTCTAGGGTCTCATCCCTCTGGTGTGAAAGCTTACTCTGAAGTTTTGCGATTTATGTAAAGTTATCTGACAGTCCATCATTTAAGGCACTCTCTTTTTCATCCAGGGAAAGAAGAAACTGTTTCTTATATTTGCTGTTCTAGGGAGCAGTGAGACAATTAACACTCTCCTCTGACTTGCAATGATGAGAAAAACACATTCAGGCTGCCAGATGGTGTTGGTGGTTCTGAGACTGGAGGATAATATAAATGTTCCTTCACTGCAGGAACCACTATCTATCGATCAATGTTCTAAAAATTCTGCACTGCATGAACTCATGTTGCAGTGGGCTTTCAACCTAACATCATATGCTATTATTTTTTGGAAAGAGCAATAGAATGTACATATATTTCTATATTTTTCATTGCATTGTTATATTGGCACACTTCTTTAGGATATTTTAAATATGTTAAAAGAAAAATTCTTTTAAATTCTAGGTATTTTTGGATAAATATCGGTGAGTGTCTGAGTGTGTGCATATGCATGTGTGTGTTTGTCCGTGTGCATGTTTGTGTGTTAGTGTGTGTAAAAATATATATTCCTATCTGTGCATGTGCCTTGGGAAGCCAGAGGACAATCTCAAGTGTCATTCCTCAGGTGCCACACACCTTGCTTTTTGAGCCAGGGTTGCTCACACTTCTGTGAGCAGACCAACCTGAATGACCAGTGAGCTCAGTTAACTCCCTTCCTCTGCCTCCTTAGTGCTGAATTGCAATTTCCACCATGCTTGGCTTCTGACATGGGTCCTGCAGATCAGATGCAGGTCCTCATGATTTCAAGGCAAGTATAACTGACTAAGTTTTCTCCCTATCCCCTAACCAAGATTTTCCTTCTAACAATCCCAGTTTTTCACGTAAATTGGGATTAGCTTCTATTTGCCCATGTTTCTCTCCATTGCTTTAGATCGTAAACACATTTCCACTCAGACGATTTTCCCGTATTCTCACGGATCTTCTGGGAACTCCTTATTCTCACCTACTTGTCTGGGCAAAAGCAGAGGAGAAAAAAATAGTCAAGTAAAGTCTCATAGCTGGTCATTTGCAAAGAGCATGAATCTTAATTATAAATAACCCCTACATTCTATCTTCATGAACTTTCCCAGGTTGAAAAATTTGAATTTCAAGGCGTGCTTCCTAAATGTGTGGGGTTACCAGACCCTGAAGCCAGAAGGAGTAGGACCCCTTGTAATTGTAGTAACAGATAATTGTGAGCCATATTTATTTTATTTTTTTAAAAAAAGAAACAAACTATCATTTTTCATTTTACATAATAATCCCAGTTCCCACTCACATCCCTTCTTCTATTTTCTCCACCTTCCCCCCCACCCCACCCCCTTTCTTCTCCTCAGAGGGCAAGATACATTGCTTTGAGGAAGGACCAAGGCCCTCCCTACTATATCTAGGCTGAGCAAGGTATCCATTCAAAGAGAATGGGTTCCAAAAAGCCAGTACAGGCAGCAGAGACAAAGCCTGGTGCCACTGCCAAGTGGCCCTACAGTCTACCCCAGCCATAGTATTGTCACCCACATTCATAGAGTCCAGCAACTGATGGAGACAGGGGCAGAGGCCCATGGTGGACCTCTGGCCTGAGCTCTCAAAGTCTAGATGAAGAGTGAGAGAAATGAGAATATGAGCAAAAAAGTCAGGACCATGAAGGTGTCACCCACTGAAACAGCTTACATAAGCTATTATAGCTCACTAACTCTGGCTGGAAAGGGAAGGAACAGCATAAGACCAAGATTGTGAACCATTTTATAGGTACATGCTGTTGAACCAGAGTTCTCTAAAAGATCAAAAGATCAACCAGTATTCTTTACTAGTGAGGCATCTCTCTCCCTCTCTCTTTTCTTTTTTTTTTTTTCTTTTTTCTTTTTTGGTTTTGTGAGACAGGATTTCTCAGTAGCTATGAAGTCAGTCCTGGAACTTGGTTTGTAGACCAGGCTGGCCTTGAACTCATATAAATTGACCTGCCTCTGCTTCCCAAGTGCTCAGTAGCCCTCACTTTAAATTTTAATAAAGACACTATCACTTTGAGCCAATTAATACAAGAATTAATATGTATATTAGTATAGTATTATTGTGTAACCATGTATATGGGGGAAAATGTTAAACTGCTTCCTTCCTGGAGCTGGACAAACAGTTCAGCCTATAAGTACAAGCACTTCTCTTAAAGAGGAACTGGGTTCAGTTTAGCCAACCATGTTTGAAAATTCACAATTGTCTGTAAAAGCTGTACAAGGAACTAATACCTCAGGGTTCTGGAGACATCTTCACATGCACACACAGGCACACACGCACACACACAATGCATCCAGGATAAAAATGCTATATTGTTCAATATATAAAGCTAGTATAACATAATTAAAGAATGATATCGTATTATATTTTATTTTGATATTAACTTTTTATGTATTTCAATGCTAGCTAGTAATAAAGTAACATGCAGGCAATCTTTTCTACATGGGGTAGGAAGGAGGACTTTAGACAACTTAATAGTTTCTAAGACAACAGGTATCATGAAGAGAAAATGCGTGGAACAGAAAGAAGCTTAGTTAGTTAATAGAGATGTGCTGGACATTAAACTGTAGGCAGCATGTATTTACAGGATGTTAAGTGTCAATAGGTACCACTGAGTTCAATGCAGAAATGATTCACTAGGGAACTGATAATTACCCACATACTACCAATGAGAAAACAGAAACCTAGAAGAGGTGAAGACATTCTTATGGACTCTCTATCATATAGCATTGATATATCCACATAAAAGACATAAAGTTGGACTCTGTCCCAATTATCAAAAAACGAAAAACTGAAAAAAGATCATGGATTAATATTAGAACTAAAACTACAAAATTCTCTAAATATAACTTAAGTTTGCATGTTGATGATTTTTTACTAGTCAAACATACTTGGGAAATGATACAATATTTTTTTAAACATTAAAAGAAAATTTAGGTAAAATAGACCTTATAAAAGCCAACAATATTTGTTCATGAGAAAACACCATCAGTATAATAAGAAAACAATAAATAACAAGCATAGAATTAGAAAATATTTGTTGAAATACATAATGGAGATGAACAGAGAGAGCATAACTTTAGTACAATTAAATTGTAGTATGATAAAAAGTCAAATGCTTAATAGCATAAATATGTTTCTCTTAAGAGAGGATTATTTACAATACACATATGAAATATGTTCTCTCTGTAGTCAGTAAGAAAATTTAAATCAAACCAAAGCACAATGCTATTTCACATCCACCTGAATTACTATAATCAGAAAGAGAAGGAATAACAAATGCAAGGAATGATGTAAAATGAATAGGAGCTTCATAGCTTTCTTCAGGCTATGAAAAATGGCCCTGTACTTTGGAAAAAACAGTTTGGTTATTCTTCAAAATGTTAAACACTAGTTATTCTATGGCACAGCAATTCTACTTCTAGGCATATACGCAAGAGGGATGAAGATATATAGTCACAGAAGACACCGAATATAAAATGCTCATAAGAACATTATTCATGATAGAGAAAAATTGAAAACAACACTCACTGTCTTCCAAGTGATGAATTAATTGACATAGTGTGTTATAGCCATGCAATGGAAACTTTACCACTAAAAATGAACGAACCATTAATGTATGTGTCAATACCAATATCTCTTAAAACCTTGTCAAATGAAAGAACTGGTCACAAAAGACTATGTTCATGTTTCCTGATTCTGAATTTATGAAATGTCCAGGGTAGTTAAAGTTGTCAAAACAAGAAAAAGTAGATTAATGATTGTTGTTTGGAAGTATGGATGTGAATTGAGTTCACATATTATTCTAAAACTGGCTTAAAGAAGTGGTTTTATAAATTTAATAGGCTAAAATTAATAATTATAATTTATTTTTAATTAGGTTTGCTATTGAATTGATTAAATACTGTGACCAAAATCAACTTGTGGAGAAAATGGTTTATCTGGCTAACATGTCATGATTCACATTCCATTGAGAGAAGCAAAGGCAGGGTATCAAACCATGAGGAAATCTAGTTTGACTTCAAATTAGCCATAAAAATTTTTTTAGAGAACTTTGAAAAAAATTCCCCCTTGCACTTTATTTTTAAAGTGTATTGAAGAAAGATCACATATTGTCAATTTGGAAACTTTGGTATTGATTCAATTGAAGGTTAAGTTGTTCTTGCATATAGATTCCGGCTGCAGAATAAAATCTATTGACGGCCAGCACGTGTATTTGTGAGGGAGAGCTATAGGAGACAGACCATGAAGTCTTAAATAGAAATAAGTCATGGATGTGGTTTGTAAGAGCCCCATTCTTGTTTCTCTAACTCTTTTCCGAATAGTAGATTTAATACATTATAATTTCCTCAGTGAGTCCTTCACAGTGATTCCTTTAATACAAATTCTGCTGGGAATTTGAGGACACAAGACAATGCTGTTGCTAACTTTTTTGTTTTGCTAGTGACTATGTAAACAGTTCTTATTCATACTTCACCATTGTTCATAATCAGTGTGTCTTTTCTCTCTCAGATTTTATCCAAGGTAGTTTTTCTTTGCTTTGCACTACTGTTTGGATCCTCCTCATGAATTAACTTTTATAGTGAAAAGCTGGACCCAGAGAATGCTTTTCACAATTCTAGAAAGCAATGGAACAGTAGGAGGCAGGAGAATAAGTGAAATGTGTATTGAAAGACACACATTAAGGCCTATAGGTCCGTTCTTAACCACAGTTTTACTGCTGCATTTTTATTGATATCGACTTCACATTAACAAATAATTGAGTTAAATGATTTTTGGTGCAATGGTTTTATACATTCCTCATGTAGATTTCCAGGCAAAGGGAATTCAAGGTTACCGCCTGTAATATTCTTGCTTCATGAGAGCTAGGGCAGACAATCTCTGGGGCTTAGACAAACTGCACAAGGCTGGGTGTCTATGTATGCTTTTAGGATATGATTCTAAATGAAACCCCTTCCCTCCTGAGGTCTGATCTCGACAAGTTACATTCTGAGTTATTTGTCCAATTTTATCCTTAGCAAGGAAGGTGATACAAATGAAGAAAAGAGAGAAAATACTGATTTATTTCAGGCACTTAGCTCAATTTCTTTTTACTTGTTTAGGAAATTGCTTTTTCAATACAGACAAAAATGTGTTGCACTGAAGCAATTCTGTGGGTTTGAGGACACTGCAGTGTGTTTTTTCCTTGAATCTGCTGTAAGTGTAAATGAAATGTGAGGACAGGGGATCACCATTATTTACTTGCTTTATTGCTGCTCTTTCTTACCTACTAGAATACTTGTGTGTTAACTGGAGTTACCGTTTATACTTATTTAACAATATTGATTGAAATAACCCTGAATCTCCTCCACTGAGGACTGATTTAGCTACAAATCACTGTTCTGGCTCTGAAATCATTAATCAGCCTTAGGCAAGATCCATTATGTGGGATTTGAGCGTAGAAGAAATATTAACAGCTCCCTGGTAGAAACGCTGCCATCACATTGGCTGTGGCTCCCTGCTGGAGCAGCAAATTACCCTCAAGTAATAATTATAATACATTAGTAGAAGTTTAATTTCCAATAAGTGCTCTCGGTTTAAGAAATGGCAATCTTGCCATGGCTCACAGAACAATAGATCATGTTATCAGCAAGAATAAACCTACATGAAATTAAATGAGAGATAATAAAAAATTCATTACAGTTTGGAAATAGTAGGAAAGAAAAGAAGAGGATGTTAGTTCTTCAGTGGCAATTGTATAAAAAAAAAAACCTTTATGTTTATTGATCTTCACTGTGGAAGTTCTTGGGTTTGAAAGTGAGCGTAGGCTCTGCTTTAATAGTTTCAATACAGTTAAATAGCAAGTTGATATCTAGAACTTCTGATCACTATGTGTAAAAACACATCTAAAACTGAATTGCAGCATAATCTTAAAAGTATCAAAAAATGGAATTTTACACGAGGTTGTTTCTTCTTACTGAAACTACTCTACTTTAGACAGACATGCAAATATATCTTTTTTTTTGAAAACTTACATCTTTTATTTTAATTTTAAAAAACAATCTTTTTATTTTACATACCAATCCCAGTTCCCTCTCCCTGCACCATACACACAACCCACACCCATCCATTCTCAGAAAGAGTGAGGTCTCCCATGGGGACTCAACAAAGTCTGCCACACACATTGAGGCAGCACATATACTAAAAAAAAAAAAAAAAATGGAACGATACAGAGAAGATTAGCATGGCCCCTGCGCAAGGATGACATGCAAATATATCTTCAGAGTTAAGCCTGTAAATGGCTTAGAAAGATAATTGATACCTAGGCGGTTTGAATAGTCCAAGTCCGGGAAGGCACAAAAATCTCTCCTTAACATTCAGAATAAACTCTTCATTGTGTTCAAGGTTCATCCTGAGGGTATTTATTGTGTTTGCTGAATTTTCTGCCTTTCAGTGAGATGTGGAAGGCTAGCATATCTATATAAGTAACACTGTCTTAACTTTTAAGAGTAATAGTTTTGTTCAACTTGTTAAAAGTTTTACCAAAATTTATGACTTCTTCTAAATTAGTAAATATCAAGCTCAGTACACTTATCAGATGCTGAGGATATCCTGAAATGTTTATATCAGAAGATTCTTTATAATTAAGCAGTCAACATTGTATAGATGTTTTGTTTTAATAGCTGAATCCAGTTCTTCTTTGAATAAGCCCTGGTTCTCTGCATAAACCATTCTGGATGTACTTGGGCTGAAAACTTGTACTTCAGGGTCAGAGAACTATTCATTTCAGGATTTCAAGGTGATTCTATAACTGGGTAAAATATTTCAAAACTTTGTAAAATTTGTAGTTTTATTTACGTGGCCATGAATGTATATGCTTAGAGATAAGATGGGGCATCTTGCCACCAGACACAGCAAGCAAAGGGAAACTGTTATCTCTGAGTCTTTCCACCATTCTATTTTAAAACATGAACAAAGGTTGAATATGCATTTTTTAATTCTTCATAGTTTTAACTAATAATATTTCAAAATTAACTGAGGCACCTCAGTGGGTAGAACATTTGTCTACCATGAACTTGGCTTTGGGTAATATATTCATTATGAAAATCAAAATGGGAAAGAAATCTTCAACTACATAGCATATTAGACCTGAGGATACATGAGATCCTGTCTCCAAAAATGTATTTCCCAAATTTAAAATAATGAAAATATTTCAGATCTTGCAATATTAATGATAGTTTGGGAATAAATATTTATAGGTCTTTCTTTAATCAAATTTTGAGAATTGGAAATTGTGCACTAATTATGTGAGACCAAGTATTGAAATATGCTTTTGACTTAAAACCTATACAACTTACATTTTATAGCCGAATATGCACTGTCTCTGAAACTGAAGCAAAAACAATATTAACCAGAGACAGCATATTTGATTTTTCTTCCCTTGGCTTGAATGAGAGGAAATGCAATCAAAAAATGACCTTTATAGCTTCATGCCAATTTTTGAAGTGTGACCTCAGTAATAATATTTAAACAACAATTTAGTATTTTATAAGAATATGCATGTATATATATATATATATATACACATCTACTTGTGTTGCATTAGTAGGTAAATAGACATATATTCATTTTGCTTAAACAGTTATTGCTGATATATTCAAGATAAAGTTTATTGCAACATAACTTTCCTTTTAAATTAGAACTTTAAAGATTTTTCTATTTATAAATAATTCAGAGCATGTAATACTAAGATAATAAAGTTAGTAGATTTGTAAATCCTTTACAGCCTATAAGTTTGTTTGCATTGTTTCAAAAGTACAAATGTCAGAAATTTATAATATACTTTTGAGCACTCAGTAATGTAAAATAAACCTGCTTTCTAAACATCAGGATATTACAATACTTGTATATCAGAGGAGTTGCAATCACTGTATACTGGTTAAACCCATAATGATGTGATTGAAGAAAAAACTCTTCAGGACTTCAGATGCAAAGAATGAGTGACAAGTCATTCCCAGAAATAAATTCAAAAAAGAGAAATTGTGCATAAAAATGTGGAAGAGGAATGAACAATGCATGCTATGCAACTCCAGAGAGCTCCAAGTGGTCCCCAAAGTGTGTTTTGTAGGAATTACTGAAGAAGCCAACATGATCTGATTTTCAAGAAAGTTTGCTATATAACATTGTTCATTTGTGACCACTGAAAGAAGAGAATAAAACAGAGCCAAACAGCTTAGTTTCACACTAGAACTGTCATTTTTCAACTTGAGTCATCGAGCGATTTTTCCAGAGTTCATTTCTCCTTTTTTATTATTTATTATTATTTATATTAAGTATAATGCTTCTACTGGCTGATGCTGTTTGCTTTTATGAAAAAGAAGACACAGTGTAGTAATAATAACAATGAACCATAATAACAGAGGATACTCTCATCAATAATTACAATAACAACAATAATAATAAAACAGCAAGAGTTCTTTTGTACTCAGAAGTCTTAGTGATGTTTGTGCATTTCACAAAGTACTTTGCACAATAACTATATAAAATATTTGTTATCATGGCTTTGCTTTAGACTGCAGAGAGCTGAGAATTACTAAGTTATGTTTCTAATTCATACCTTGTGAGAATGAGTTGGTCCTGCATGAGGTCTGTGCAATCCAGGTTCAGTGGTCTATGTGCCAGCCTCAACCTCTCTCTGTTGTGAATGCCCTGCTATTTTTCGAATGTGTGCAGGGTAGACCTTATTTTTGAGAGATTTTGTTGGAAAGTCAAGATGACTCAGTGGGTGAAAGTGTTTGTTGTGCAAGACTGATGATATGATTTCAATTCTTAGAATGCATGTAGAAAGGTGGATATGGTGGTGTTGGTATATGTAACCAAAGGATACCTATGTCAGGGAAGAGGATGAGAAAAGAGAGTCAACCCGAAATTTGAAAGACAGTCTGCCTTGTTGCATATGGCAACAGAAACAAACAAACAAACAAAAAAAACCTTTGTCTTAACAAAGCAGAGAGCATGAATAGTTTGAGAAATTTGTCCTCTGACCCCCGCATGTTCTACCCTAACACATATGTAAGCACACTCTGTCTCCACACTTTCTCTGTGGGGCCTCCATCTCTGTCTATCTTTCTCACACACACACATATTCACACATACAAATCTTCATATATTTGGAATATGGTTGTTTTATTGTAGTTTTATTTACATTATAAATATATGAATATATCTTTAATTGATGATAATTACACAAACTGAAACATTTATTATGTATTTAAGCTTTTATATGTCAAGTAAACAAATCTTCACAATTTTAAGTATGCTAACATTGTTACTAATATTTCCAGAGAATAATTTATGGATAATGAATTTTCCTGTGAAATATTGAAGGCATATTGAGGGAAAGATGATGTATGCTAAGTTTACATGGCTCAAGATTGTGTCACTTTAGCTATAATTCGACTAAGATTTTAGAAAATTTTTTTATTCAAGTATCATGCCTAGGAGAACAGCCAAACGTCCAAAGTAACATGATCACTGTGAATCAAAATTTTAATTAATAGACTTAGTAGACATTTAGTATGACAGATAACCTAAGAAATAAAACAATAAACTGTGCTTTTATCCACTACCATTTTATTTCTTCCATAATCCCACTTGCTTCCAATTTGCTGATATCAAATGTGAGATTTAGTGACAATAAAAATGATGACATCACTGTACTCAGATATGAAATGAGTATTTGTCATTTACTTTCAGCTTCCCCACAGGTATGTGTGTTAAACTATTATAGTTATGGATTTTAAGTGCAATGTATACTTGACGATTAGTGTGGATTTCCTTGTCTGTCTGCCATATGGATAACCTCAAATGCAGTCTGTAAACTTGGAAGTTTCACAAAGCTGTATTGATTTTTTAATTTAGTGGAAAATGACTGTAATATAAAACAATGCATTCAGTTAATGTACTTAGGAAAACAGAATCCTAAATTCACATATTGCATGTATTTACTGTGATTACAGATCATATAAGATATGTAAAGAAAGAAGTTTTTCCTGTTGATAAGATGAGAAAATACTAAAACATTAGTTATGTGACTTGATATCTTATATACTGAATCTGTAGTAGGTAGTTATGCTGAAACTTTCTGTGGTCATTTTCTTATTCATTCAAAAATTATAATTCTAAATATGTTTAAATAAATAAATGCTCTGAATAATACTATGAGACAAAGGACCTCTGAACTTTCCATTGAGTTCGTTTTGTGTTGGCCGTCTACTGTGCCTGGGTCCTATCCACAAGAGGGGTCCTTTTCCCCGTGAGACTGATAGAGAAAACTAATTTTTCATTTGTAGGGGTTTGTCAATTTCAGATAGCTTCCGGGTTAGGGATTCAGGCACGTGTCCACGTCTGGCAACACATCTGAGGAGTGTCCCAGCTTTTTCTCCCTCTGCAGTGTCTAACTGTGGGTGTATGTTCCCATATACAGCTGGAAGTCTTTCTGATGATATCTGAGAGAGGAGCCGATCTATGAGTATAGCAGAATCTTATTAGGAGTAATTATATTGCTGTGTCCCTTGTTCTTTTAGGAGAACAGTAGTATCTGAGTTTCCTCCAGGAGCCTGGCTTATTTAGTCCCATGTTTTTGGCCACCTAAGCAATGTCCAGGATGGGTTCATTTTTATGGCATGGGCCTTAAACTCATTCTGATATTGGTCGGTTACTCCCACAAGCTTTGTGCTCCTATTGCTTTCTAACACTCTTGCTCACTATTTCCATGCAATAGATTTTAAGTTCACAAATAAAATGGAGGAGCTGGCTCCAGTGTCCCTGAAGTGGGATCCCGCTCTTACAGTTTTTAGAAATGTGAAGAGCTTTTGCTGAATGGGGCACTCTGTGTATGGAATTCTGGTATAGTTTTGCAAATTGACAGAAAAATGGAAGTGGCACAGAGATGGTTTGTTATAATGAAGGAAGATACTGCAACCAGTATCTAGCTGTAGAGCTGCCTCAGATAGTAAAGCAGTAGGTATTAGGGGGATCAAAGTCATTGACATCGGTAAAAATTTTGCATATGTCAACATATGCCACTCAGTCTAATTTGTTTTTTGTGTTGGCATTATTTCTCAACTCAGCTGTCACATTGTATTTTTGCTTACATGTTTTGTCAATATCCTGAGAATCTTCAAAGAGTCTTCAAAAAATGTATAACTATCTACACAGGTTATTGCAGGTTAGAGTAATCTTTCAGTGAGAATATTCTTATTAAGCATAGTCAGATAGTTAAAATGCTCCTGACTAGCACTAAACTTTAGTTGCTTATCCCTGAAAGAAAACATGTAAATTTATTTTCCAGTTTTCTCTAAAGGCAAATATTATTCCATAAATATCTTCAAATCATTCGCTTACTGATTTTAAATATACAGAGTGAATGTTTATTTGACTAACTTGTGATCTAAGATGTGGAAGAGACCCCAGTTTGAAGACCCTGTATTTCCTTCTTCCTGTTTTTGTTATGTGGAAGAGGTATCAGCAATGATATAGAATCCTAGGCTCCCCGAAGGTTTTATGTTAACCAAGGCCCACGCTTTGCCAGAATTATCACAGAGTAATCAGTTCTCTAAAAGACAATCTGAGAAGATGCAGACATGGTGTGCAACATGAGGCAAGGCTGAAAGTCCTTTCTCTACCCCAAGGGAGGCTTATAGAAAATCAACATATACTTCAAATTAGAAAAGAGGCAGAGGGGGCTGGAGAGATGGCTCAGAGGTTAAGAGCACTGGCTACTCTTCCAGAGGACCTGAGTTCAATTCCCAGCAACCACATGGTGGCTCACAACCATCTGTAATGAGATCTGGTGCCCTCTTCTGACATGTAGGCATATAAATAAATAAATCTTTAAAAAAAAAAAAAAAGAAAAAAAAAAAAAGAAAAGAGGCAGAATTATTTTAATGTATTGAAAATGTTGCAAACTTTTATGGTGTTTAAAGGCTAGATCTTTCTTTTAAAAATTTATTTATTCGTATTTTATACAAATTAGTGTTTTGCCCCAATTCATCCCGTTCCTATGGAGGTCAGCACATGGCATCAGAACCCGTGGAACAAAACTTTACAGATGGATGTGAACTGTCTCCTGGACGTTGTGAATAGAGCCTGGGTAATCTGCAAGGGGAGAAAGTGTTCTTAACCACTGAGTCATGTCTCTAGCCTCAAGACGGATCCTTCTAATGATTCTCTGACAGTCAAAATGAATTGTTGACAGCTATTTAATCCTCTGTTGAGCTTTCCCTTGAGAATACTTATCAGCGTTTTCATACTGCATTACTTATTTGACATTATAATAATTACATACCTGAGGTTACAATAGTAATGAGATTATCACATATTAATGAATGACCCATTTTATATTAAGTGAGTTTTGCCAGAACAAAATTTATTCTCAATGCCCATAAACATGTAAAAATAGAAATAAATGTATACAAGTATATGTATATATTTCTCTGTGAAAACTTAGCATATATAAATATGTATTTAAATTTTTCCTTGAATTTTAGAATTGCATATAATTTTTGGAGATATTATGAAATTAGGCAAATTTATTTTTAGTGATAAATGAGCAAAAGCTGTGTCATACATGTTATTTGCAATAAAATCAATTTTATTAAAATATTTTAATATCAAATCTATGTTAAAAATGCATTTACCTGCATCATTTACCACTGTACAGTGGAAATACGCAAAGAGGGAAAGTTAATGTTAATCTAGTGAACATCAGTATAGGTCATATATCCCCAAGGGCAGTTCTCTTACGACTATATCCATTCATAAACCAAAAAGAACAGGATGATGTAGATAATTTACATTATTGAACATTTGACAAAAAATTTTTGTTTTTGCCAAAAGTTGTTGCTCTACTTAAAATTATAATAGGCATTTGGGAACAACATAATTTTGTTTGTTTAAAAAATAATTTAGTTTCAGTTAGACTGTGTGAATCTTTTTTCAAGCAATCTTTCAGCTGGCAGTCTAAATGAAATTGTGTTTGTGATATGCACTCTCTGTACATTTATGATTTTGAATGACTAGAGGGAGTACAACAACTGAGTATTGATAATTGGCTTCTGGTACAGACAGTAGATTGAATAAAACATATTCAAGAGAGGAAAACCAATGCCCAGAGTTAGGAAAATAAATTATAAGTATCAGGAAGAAAAGGGAGGTCAGACATACTTTTCCATAAGTATCATCAGTTATATTTCATACAGAAATATGAATAAAATGATATGATTTTTATGTGTAGGCACATAAAGCCATGGATAGAAACCTCAAAAATTGTGGGCGATAATGTATCTTTCTTACTTTTTAATCTTTTCACTTAGATGTTTGGTCACAGCAATGAGAAAGTGGCATAAAAGGTATTAGAGAGACATCAATAAGGAGGGAAATTTATTATGATTTTATTCATACTTAATAAACTAACTTATGGTAAAATTATGTCTTAAAGGTGACATGGCAAAATTTGTAACTTTTACACATTTAAACTGGAGGTTGATTCAGTTCTTATCAGTCTAATAAGTCTGACCCTTTAATTTAGGACCAAAAGGGAATTTTTGCCTTTATTGGCTAAGGATTATCCTTGGAAAATTCACAGAAAGCCACTTTTTTATATCATAATCTAAAAAGAAACCAGAGATCAATTACTTATGTTAAATTGTTATTATAGGAAAGTACACATGTACATGTGTTTATGAAAAATGCTCAAAATAGCATTGTGGTTTGAGCTTGTGTTCTTAGCACTTACAAATCTGAGTCAAGAAGATTTCAATAAGTTCAATGCTAGGCTGGATTAGTAGTAGTCAGCTCTATACCAGCCTGGTCTGTTCTCTGGGAACCTCTCTCAACATTAATAATAAAATAATGATAATAATAAACACAGAAACTAAACCACAACAATAGACCAAAGCAAAATCAGTGAGGTTGATATTATAGGAAACTCAGAATAGATAGGTGCTGTGAAGAGATGAAGACAACAGAGCAACAAAATGGAAGCCAGCAGAGAATCTATTGCCCCCAAGGAAATGCCAACATAGATGCCAAACATATGAAAACACTGGGGAAAAATCGGGCATTTTGTGTTAGCTAGAGGGGCGTCTGGTTACTGACCCAGCAGATCTGCTGCTCACAATTGTCACTGTCTCAACTTCCTTTATCATGGATGAAGATATGCACTTGAGTTTTAACCATTTGCCTAAAGAATGAAGACGTGGATGGCCAGGGTCAACCTGGATTTTCTATTTCCTGATTGTTATTGGGAAAAGCTTTTATTTCCTAGGGAACACTATGCAATATCCACCTATATTTTATGCTGATATTGGGGCCTAATTTACCTAAGATTTGGCAGGTAGAAATTTTGTGTTTGCATATGTTTATTTAGTGTTTGAAATAAACTAATTATAAAGTCCTATTAAATAGCAATACAGAATAGTCTACTGCATATTTAAACATTTAATTTTAATTGTTCTTAGCAGCACACACACATACACATGCGCACGTACACATACCCATGAGCACACTTCAAAGAGACAAGCAATAGAAAACTTGAGAGTAAGCTTGTATGTCTTCATTATTTCATGTAGACAGTTAACTATGATATGCAAAAACCCAAATGTTTGAGCATGTATACAATCCATTCAAGTATATATTCATATATAAACTATCAATAAACCATCAAGTAAAAAAATTAACAAAAAGGAATTCACACTGCAAGTTGGCCATTGTATATGCACTATAGTAATTAGTATAAATAAAGTACAAATAAAAAATAGTTTAATATATTAATATTTATATGCCTACTATAATTTCTTTAGTGAATGAAGGCAAGAGAAAGAAATTTAGAAGAGTAAAATTTAAACCTCTTATCATGCAAATAAACATTTGCTATATTGTAATAATGCTAGTTTTCATTCTAATCGCACTGTATTGAAATGAGAAGTGGTAAGACATAAACACCTGCATTATTAAAGAACGGATAGAAATTCTAGGGAATTTTTCGAAGAAATGCATCAGACCTTAGAAAGATACAAAGCCCACATGGAATTTATATCTAGAAAATATTTATAAATGGTATCACAATGTTAGAAGGCATTTCTGGCTGGTTGAGGTTGCAGTCGCTTATGGATTGGAAGCATTTTCCAAAACCTCAGCAACATGGAAGCTCCCACCCTGCCCAGCAAAACTCCCTGCCTCTACCTGCCTTTCTCTGGATAGTGTCTCTTGGCCTACAGCACTGATCTTATCTGAAATCTGTCTCAAAGACAGTTGCCTGATTTATGTTTACCTTGAACCTTAGCAAAAATTCCTGCTAGAAGCCTTGTGCTGGGAGCTCTGCTATAGGACCCTACTGCCAGAAAGAACACCTTATGATAGGAGCCATCCATTTAATGCAAATTATGTAATTAGCTAAAGGCCCCCTTTCCAAATATACTTAACAATTATGCTGAAACTACAGTAATATGCATCATAATTATAACCATAAATAGTGTGAGGTTTAGAGGAAATCCATCCAGTAAGTGATAGAACACAGTCAGATTTTCAGCTGTTAGTTCTTATTGATGTGGGGGTGCTTTATAACCAAAGATATAGCCTAAGCTCATTGACTTTGCTTAGAATATAATTTTACTATTTTTTTTTGGAAACAGTGATGTCAGATTTTACTATGTTTTCATTTCAAAATATACTTTCCCAATTTTTTTTTCTTAAACAGAAATGCTAAAAAGCAGAAATGAAAACAGAAGATAAGAAAGAAGCTGAGGTACTTCATTCAGAATTCACAGAGACAGTTAACTCGGAAAGTACATGTTATTAATTAATAAGGCATGATCATTCCATCTTTGTTGATGGAATGAAGTGCACAAGTGTCTTGATATGACATGGGAGGAGGGTACAAAGACATATAATTGACTGTTTTACAAATTAAGGAAAGGAAAAAAGGTGGGTAGAACTAGAGGTAAGAAGTAGTATACAAGATCTGTGCCACAATAAGTATGCAGTTGTCTTTTCTAAAATAGTTGGATGAAAAAATTAATTTTTTCCTCAACCTTAATTAACAATTTACCTATTTCTCAGATCTTTGCTATGACAATAGCATACTATTTCTTTTACACTGTAACAGTTTTGATAGAGCCCTTGAGTTGCATTGAGCTTTTAAAACATTTATATTGACATACAAGTTGAAAGGGTTTAGAATCATTTCACCAAGGAAAACTCAGGAAAGCCTTGTAGTAACTGGGATATACAGCGGTTGCAATATGCCAAGGTTGAGAGTAATAATCTTGAAAGCTCTTAGAACATAAAATTCCAAGACTGTATCTTTTTTTAAAGTTTTGTTGTTGTTTTGTTTTGTTTTACTTTTCCTGGGGCAATGGAATCAAAAATCTGTTCACTGATGAGATAGTACTAAAAACAGATAGACCAAAGACATTCTTTAATTCAAGTACAGTTGATAAACCAGAATTATAGGAATCTGTATACAACATCATGGGTAAATGGTTATTTACAGTAACACAAATGACTTAAATAACTGTCATAACCAAATAGCCTACTCCACTTTCAGTGATAACTCAGAAATGCTGCATCAGTGGAATTTCCTACATCATATTCGGCTGCTACACGACAGAAGAGTCTCCTTTCTCTCATAAAATGTCTACTACTTAGAACTTTAGAGATGAAATGAATTTCAACTTTCTTTTTTAATGTTTTTTTCTTTAATTGAAAATAGATTATTTTCTAATACAATATATTCTGATTATAGTTTCCTCTCACTCTTCCCCTACCAGCTGATCTCTGTATTCCCTCCCATCCAGAGTCCACTCCTTTCTTTCTCTCATTAGAAAAGAATAGATCACTAGGAGATGACAACTAGGCATGAGAAAATAAAATATAGAACTTAAGAAAAAACATCATATCAAATTTGGAATATGCAACACAACAGTGGAAAAATAACTCCAAAATCAGGCCCAAGAATCAGAGAAACACTCATTGTCATATGCAAGAGTCCTATGCCACCATATTCAGGAAGACAAAGTGTTGGTAAAAAATTTTTGCTGCTGGGTTGGTGTTTACCTTTGACTTTTGGTAGCCCTCAGAGTACTTTCCATCCCCAAAGACAGTAGATCATAGGGTTGAAGATCCAGTGTAGGCACCAGCTCAATGTCTCCATGTTCACTTACTTGTGTGGGAGTTGTCCTCGACAGTCAGGCACCTCTGTCATTTTGCACAGAGAAACCCATTGTCTTAGCAACAGACACAGTTGTCTGAGGATTTCCATGAGATTTTTTTTGTAATAACTCTCTTATGAATTATTTTTCCCATTTTCTCCTTTCTTTAAATTAAATTTGTTCATTTAATTTATATCCTGATCAGTTTTCTTTCCCTCCTCTCCTCCCATTCCCTCCCACAACTTCTGTCTGCCTCCCCCAATCCAGTTCTTGTTTCTGTTCAGAAAGGAGCAGGCATCCCAAAACCAAAACATGGCATATCAAGATGAGCTAGGACTAAGCTCTTACACTTAATTTAAGGCTGGGCAAGCATCCTAGTATGAGGAATCGGTTCCCAGGACAGTCCCTACTCCCTCTACTAGGAATTCTACAAGTAGACAAAAGTACACAAGTGTCACTTATATAAAGAGTGCCTAGGTTGGTACCATGCAGTGTCCCTGGTTGTCAGTCCAGATTCTGTGAGTTGCTATGATCCCAGGTTAGTTGTTTCTGTGGGTTCCTTTGTGATGCCTTTGAATATACAGGTTCATACAATTTCTTCCCTATCTTCAGCAGGGGTCCCTCAGCTCTGCGGAATGGTTGGCTAGGGATCTCTGCATTTGTTTCCGTCAGTTACTGGATGAAGACTCTCTGATAACAACAGGGGTAGCTATCTACCTGAGTACAGCAGAATATTGTTAGGCATCATTACGTTGACATATTTTTGTTTTTCCAATCATATTTGGTTCTCTCCTATGTCTTTGGGCCATCTAATCTCTGGGTCCTGGCATTCCAGGCAGTGTCATGAGTGGGCTCAATTTTGTGGGATGTGTCTGAGGCAGGACCAGTCATTGTTTGACCACTAACAGAACTTTCATGCCACGCTTATCCATCTGGACTTATAATATTCAGGGAAGACTATAGATCAAAGGTTGTGTGTCTGGGGCAGCATTAAATCCCTCCACTGAAAAACCTGCTTGGTCTCTGTATCTATCATTGCTAAGATTCTTGGCTGGGGTCATCCTTGTAGATTCTTGAGAGTTTTCCTCCCACCAGGTTTGTACTTTAGCCCAAAATGTGCTCTTTTCCAGTCATCTCTTTTAATTATATCACCCTCATCCACCCTGCAGCCTGATCCTGCGTGTTCCCATCTCCACCTGCCCCAGTCCACCCATGAGATATTTTTTATTTCCCCTCCCTTGGGATATCCCTGCATCATTTGTATTAATTATATTATTTTAAGAGTTTGGGGTCTTCTCCTACCCACCAAGATGGAATGATTTCCAGAGCAAATAGTTATATGAGAATTTAGAGGAATATTACAATTGGGTGTGAATGATAAAGATGAAATTGTAAATTTATATACTCATCAAAGTTCATACCATTGCCAGACTAGAAAAAAACTAAAGAAATATTTTAGATGAAATTGACATAAGTTTGATTTTTGAGATGTAAGAACGTATGACATTTATATAGGATCTGGGGATACAGCAGTAGACATATGTGTCAGAAGACATATGACTGTAGATTTATATTTCAATCATTTCAGGAGAGATTACCATATAATAAAAGAGCCAGAGCTCAAAGGTGAATTCAAGAGAACTCAAATATGAAGAAACAAATCAAGGGGTGAAGGAGGGAATGGGGTTACTAGAAAAACAGAAGATAAGGGTCAAAATGTGAATTTCAAATTAAGGCCTGTTAAAAGTAGCATATATTAGAAGGAGATGCGTGAGTGAATGTTTTTGAAACTTAGAAGTATGAGTTATTATATAGAAGACATTTAAAGTTGAAAGAAACAGTATATGCCACATATCATGCCATAATGACTGTATGCATTTATGTGGGCACATGTGTATGTGCAGGTGTATGCAGGCATGTGGCGACTTGAGATTGCTATGGAGAGTCAGTCTCCTTTCATAGTTCTCCTCTTGTACAAAGAAGCAGGCTTCTTATTTAGTCCAGCTTGTCTAGCTTGTTCTGAAACCTAATTCTCACCTTGCCTAGCAAATGCTTTCTCCAGTGAGCCAGCTCCCCAGCATAGAAGTCAAAGTTTAGGTCACACAAAACCTGTTGACCATCACTGAGCTATTTAGTCTATATATATATTTTTAAGAGGTCATGAGTGCCCAATGATATTCTTCCCTGTTTAACAAAATTGGGAATAAATTCAGATTGAGTTTTCCTGGGTTCAATAATGGATCCAAATATAAACACATCCCAGTCAATCTTTGATCTTACATCCATTTAGCATCATAATACCTCAGCACTTTTTTTATTTTTTTCAACTGTTTTTATTGAGTTATATATTTTTCTCCACTCCACTTCCTTCCTCTCCCCTCTCCTTCTACTCTACTCATTATCCCCATGCTCCCTATTTACACAGGAGGGGCATTTAGGTTGTTTCCAGGTTCTGGCTATGACAAATAATGGTGCTATAAAAATAGTTGAATATATATATATATATATATATATATATACTTTTAATAATTATAAATAGCTATAAATCTATAAATCGCAAGAAAGTAAATGAACTCAAAATCAACAGTTATCATCAAAACATAAAAATAAAAAATACTAAATATAAAAATAAAATAGTACAAAATTATATTTTAAAACTGAAAATTAAGCTAGTACATGCTGAACAGCTTAATGAAAGTTCATGAACTTGAAATACTTTTCTGTTTCAAATGTGAAGTTGTGTCATGCGAGAATATTTGTCTGAGTTTTACAGCCTTACAAAGCTATACAAAACTTATGTACCATAGGTAAAAAAAATTGAACCATAAAATATATTGATATTGGACCAAATTATCTAATTGTCTAATAAATAAATTCAACTTTAAAATGTGATAATGGTATCTATAAATACTAAATAATGAAAAACTTATACAAAGTTTAATTTAATAACGTTTAATATTTTATCATGAATATTTGTAATGTGAAATAAATTCTCTCTTCATCAATTTTGACACTGGATTTCATTTTATAGATCAGGGTGGCATGGACTCATTGCAGTCTTCCTCTTTTAGCCTCCAAAAAGCCAAAGCCACCAAACCAGGCATTTAAAAAAATGCCTTTGCTTTGTTTATTTGTTTTGTTTTTCTGTTTTGTTGAGACAGGATTTTTCTGTGTAGCCCTTTCTGTTCTGGAACTTTCTCTGTACACCAGCACGGCTTTGAACTTGAAGATCTGCTTGCACCTGCATCTGTGCCCAAGTGCTGGGATTAAAGGTGTGTCACCATATCTGGCTATAAGGCATCTTTCTTAAAACTCAAAAACATCTAGCAAAAGAACTAAGACTAGTTAGCATTGCAAAAATAGACTGCATGATTTATTTCTTTTGTTTTTAACATCTTAACATACCCTTCTTCCACCCTTCTCCATGCTTTCTTTCTCCAAAACTTCATCTTTTTATAGAAACAATTGGGGAAATTCAACTCAGTGTTATGCTGATGTTATGTTAACAATATACTTTATATTAGTTAATGCAGAAATAACTCTCATTTCTCAAAGCATAGCATAACCTCTTCTAAATGGTTCAAAGATCTTTTGGTTCAAAACTCACTTGAGCAGAACCCCATGCTAATGTTATAAGTAAACATTTGAAATTTTGTTGCATTATTTCAGATTTTACTGTACTAAGGCTTCATTTTTCTGAATTTGTTAAGTTACCCATGGTCATTACAATGAAAGAAGGCATCATCATGGCAATAATCTCTCTTGAACTTCTTTCACATTTTCAGTATTTATATTCATGAAGAGTAATCCATTTTAATAAAAGTGGGTTATTTCTAGTCTTAAAAATAACATATGCCATCATAAGAATGCTGAAATAATAATAAACAGTATTCAGCTTTGTAGAGGAATTAGATGAGTTATTAATGTGTGGAATTTCAGGATGTGAGTATTTTCTTATCATAATTGGCTGGAAGCCTTTCTTCAACTGTTCTGAGAATTCCTTGTATCAATGATTAAATGGAAAGACATAAACAGATCACTGTTCAGAGAATTTTTGAGATTTGGTGCTTGACACCTGAAGCTTTCTATTAGTGTAGTTTTGAATAAACATATATGCACATTTTCGTCTTTTATTTCAATTTTACACCAAGTTATTTACTTTTATGTGTAAGCATGCATGGAAGTATGCACACATGGCAAAACAGGGAGGTCAGAGGAAAGCTTCCAAGAGCTGTTACCTCCTTCCATATAAATTCCACAGATCAAGCTCAGATTGTCCCACCTGGCAGCAGGTGCATGTACCCGCTGAGTTATCTTAACAGCCCATTGTTACTTCTATGTTTAGAATCTCTTTGGCTATATGTACAGAATAAAAACATGAACCTATGTCATAAATATATTTAGGGTTGTTAATATAACAATAAAGTCATGCCGTGGTTGGTAATTATAAAAATTTAGAATAACTTGATGATAGTTGTTTTTCCTGACCTTGCAAAGAGCTTGGGGATGTGCATATTCTCACTGTTGGGGAAGAGAGGATGTAGTTATAAATATATAAACATTGGCAGCAATCAGGGTTGTTTTTCAGTCTCTGCCCAGCAAGCCATATTAGCAAACACTTCCCAGTGAAAAGATCTGGAAGCCTCTGCCAGAACCTCATCTTCAGGGACTGGAGCAGCTGACAACAAATTTCATCAAAACTTTTGTAAGGTTTACTACTAATTGGCAGCATTCACACAGTCTATTTATATTCTGGCTTTGTGCCACTGTCATCCAAATAAACACTGTATAGATCAAGTGATTTCGATTACAAACCCGACCCCTGGAAGATTTTGTACTTTAGTGAGAGCATGGTCAACATATCTCATTGCTCTTTAGAGTAGACAGGACTCATTGTTAAAGTGTTGATGGCTACCTTCCCTTTCATTTTGTGTCTCCTTAGTTACATTCTCATTGTTAGAGAAATACATTCTCCACTCCCTTTATTTGCCTGTTTCTTCGTGATGGCATTTCTTAGTAAGCTATACTTCTCTTAATTACTGTCTATCAGTCATTAGAGTGTTTGTCCCACCTGTCCCTCTAGTGCTATGGTTTTACTACATAGAAATGCCCATTTATCTCTACGTGATTTTGAAAAAGCATGACTTAGTCCTTATCTTCTTTCAGTAATTTTTAGAATTGAGAATTTCCTACATAGACGGGAGGAATTTGGATTCAATCTATTCACCCATCCCCCTCATCCCCCTCTTACAATTCTTTCCCGTCCCTTGTATCACTTTTGCCTCTAGGTTTCATGTGATGCCTAAGCTTTTACTTTTTGTAAATCCACTGATGCCTCCTTACACTGCATATTTGTGTTGGAATATATCCACATGTATTGGACCATGGATTACCCTTCACAGGTTAAGTCTGTGAAGAAAACCCAGCCCATGCCAAAGCAGCCATGAATTGCCAGCTAAGACAAAACCACTGAGATGTCCATGTAGGAACTTCTGTGATTGGTCTTGTGCATGCACTGGCAGATGCCATGAGTTCAAGGATCTTACTATAAAACCTGATACCTTAGAGGAGAATGTAGGGCATACACTTCAATTTACACAGTGGAAAAGGACGTACTGAACATGACTGGTAATACAGACACCAAAACCAACAATTCCCCAAAAATGACTTAAACTAGAGTGTTTCTGTAAAGCAATGACTACCAGTAACTATGTGAAGAGAGTTTATACAATGGGGAAAATTACTTTCAATAATTTTAAAAACATTTTTGAGATATATTGTAACTATATAATTTCTTCCCTTTTCTTGCCTCCCTCTACTCCTGAGTATCCCTGCTTGCTCTCATTCAAATTATGTTCTCTTTTTCTCTATGTGTTGCTACAATTGGGTGTGTGTGTGTGTGTGTTTGACTATGCATATTATACATAAATTTGGGTTTCATGTATTTTACCTTATTTGAAGTGTATCATGCATTTTGACTATGTTCAACATGAACATCAGAAAAACAAAACAGCCAGCCACTGGCACTTACCTCTATCTCAGTCTGATATGGAGATTCTGACTCCAGGAATTGCACAATGACTGTGTATGAAGCTTTCTCCTCCTGTCTCACATTCCTCTCTAGGGTTGGGTTTAAAGGTGTGCACCACTACTGCCCAGTTTCTATGGCAAGCTAGCTTGGCTACTGGGATTAAAGGTGTGTGTCACCACTGCCTGGTCTGTAGGGCTGGCCAGTGGGGCTAATTAATTTACTCTCTGATCATCAGGCCAGCTTTATTTTTGCTTGTATGCATAGAAATATGTGAATAAAAATGTAAATTATATTTAGAGAAAGTTGTCAAGTTCTGACACTACATTGTTTTCTGAAGAGACCTAGGATCCACTATCTGTTCAATTTTCTTACATTAAGCACAGAGTGGCCTATCTCCACAATAATTTTAAACTTAATGTAAAAAAACTAAAAAAGCATATTACTGATTTATAAAAAAATTAAAATATCTTGAATTGGTGATTTGACAAATGTAAAAATGCATATTTCAGAAATCTTAAGGTCAAAATTATAGTTGAAATTTTGATAATAAAATGTAAATGTTCTTTAATATTATATGTATAGTATATATACTATATTTATGGTAGGTATGTCTGAAAACTTATCTGGAATGATTCTAAATAGAAAAAGAAGAGCTAAAAGACTTTAAGGGAAAGAAAATGGTTGTTTTTCCAAGAGGAACAGACACTGATATTGAGATGATTACTTTCTGGATGCTCTGGTGGCTGAGCGTGCTTCTTTATTAGGTCTTAGAGTAAGTGGTAGACTCTCTAGTATAGCTTGAGAATAGTCATGCATCTTTGTTAGCTGTCTGTACAAATAAGGTTTCATTGATTCCTCTAATTGCACATTAAAAATATCAGGCTGCACTTGCAAGCAGGAATACGAGTTATATTACAAGATCTACAGAGATGCCATCTCAAATCTCAAAGAGCTTAGAACATTGCTGGATTCAGACACTGTGACTTCTCACTGTATGATAATGAAAATTTTAATTGGTCTTCTTTTATGCTTGTTTGCCCAACTGAAAGAGTAAGCTTCATTTAGTTAATAACCTTAACAGTGACTACTTTTAAAAACAATTATTACATCAAAAATTTTTTTATTTTAAATATTTAACATAAATATTAATATTTGAAGAGCCATATTTTAATAATATATAGGAATAGCTTAGGTTTAAAGCTAATTGTAATTGATATATATGCTCACAATTAAATCAACAAATAAAATAGTGAGAAAACCCTGAAAATAGTATTATAGATTGAGGTAGAAAAATATCTCCAGCATCCATTTAAACTTTTTAAGTAAAAAAGAACATAAAATGTTGTAACATTATTGATCTTTGGTCTCCAAGATTCGACCTAGTTTCTAAATGCAAATATTATCTTTGAACTTATATCTGCACAATATTTAGGTAGTCAAAATGTATTGTACTTAGCAAATATAATTTCAAACAGAGCCTGACAAGTTAACAGTAATCATAACTTTCTGTAAGGTATTATCCAGGTTGGAGATGATGAAATGATTCTGCTAGAAAAAACAGTTCCTGCCCTTTCAGGAGACCCAAGTTCAGCATACTGCACCCTAATCCTGTGGTCCACAACTACCTGTAACTACAGGCCCCCAAATACCAAATTCCTTTGCTTTCCTCAAGCACTGCACACACATGAAATACTTTCAGGCACACACACACACACACACACACACACACACCTCAATCACCCAACACACATACTTATGCACACACACCATACATACACACCACACACACTCAATACACACACCCCATACACACCACACACACACCACATGCACATAAACATCGATAAAAATATATCATTATAAAAGGAAAGCACTTTAATATTTTAATACAATGATGAACATGAATTCTTGTCTGCTTTTATACCCTGCTTTTTTTTTTTACTGTCAATATTCAACAATGAGCAACTCAGTATATGACAAGCTTTGTAGTCAGGGTAACCTTGAAATAATTTGCAATATGTTTTGACTATAGTTTTTGGTTTTATATACTACAATTTGGGGTTTTCAATTTTATTATAATTTTGGTTTTATAATTACACATTTACAAATCTTTATCCTTCTGTTCCATGTGTAAAAAAATATCAAACTTCATTTAAAATTAGCTGTAATATTTATAATAATATATTTGTTTTTTATGTTATTGATGACATTTTATTAATTATTTGAGAAATTTTAAACTTATATTTAATGTGTTTTAATCAGCAAAACTATTTGGTTAAATTTAACATAGAGGTAAAATAAGATTTATTGTAATGAATATAGATAATAGTAAGCAAATTCAATGTTTCATGCATCTTTTACTGATATTTTAGTTTGCTGAGCTTTTCCAGGGTAAGACCCCTTTTGAGTACTAAAAACAGCTAGATAAATTGACATCCTAGCCCAAGTGATGATTTCATTCATCAAGACAAATTTGAACTGTTGAACTTGTGTGATAGATGTGAGATGATTCCCCTGTACCAGACTTTTCTTAGGAGGAACCTGCAGTGTGATGAAGGGCAATTTATTCCAGGGCAAGCACCTAATTTATGAGGAATGCAGTGCTCACTTTCACTATATCGCAAGATTGTTTTGTCTGTTTGTTTATCTCTGACTCTGACTCCCTCAGTAGATCTTGACAGAATAGGGAAGGAGTTTTATTAAGGGCCTGGGTAATAAAGATTCAATAGAAGTCTTGGGACACAATGATTTTTTTTTTCCTGTACAGAAGGCTGTCTTTCCTAGAGACTGTGATCAACTGGGACGATGCTATTTGCAGCTTTGCATGCCCTCCAAGAAAAGCATAAAACACTGAGAAAGCTTGGTGAGCCAAGCTTTATTTTACCCAGAAGAAGCCTCTTGTATTACTTCAGTTTATGTCTTACCATGTTCCTTTTAATCATATTTGTACATCCTATTGAATTTAAATAGACACGTATAATATGTCAACATTCTGTGCACATGTTTCAGAATAAAATGTATCTTTACATTAAAATACCAGGCTAAACTATGAACCCATAACATGTACATAGAAAAAAATGTCCTTTGTTGTTTTCAGTGGTTTGAAAGGTGATTTTGGGTCATAAGCACTAGGGCAATACACAAAAAGCCAAATATTTAATAGTGTCCCCCTTGCTCTAAATTGAACCACAGATAGAACATTGGGAAATAAGCAGCCTTCTTTCAGGATGAGGTGTCCAGTGTACTGAAGGTCTTTCTTGCTATCTCTAGATTTTTTATGTATCTACGTATACTTTAATTGGAGTTTTTAGTCCATTCTTTTAAAATCAAGTAAAGTAAGTTGAAGAATTAGAATTTTAAATTCAGTATAAAACAACTTTTATGTATAGTTATGTTCTTATATGAAGGAAAAAAAGGTGGAGTTTTTGTAAGAGCATTCTATATGGTAGGTTTTGCTGCTATCCCAAATGGTATACAGTTCCATACATGCAAGGCTGGCCTTGAACTAACTATGCAGTTAAGGATGATCTTGAGTTTTTACCTCTTGCCTCCATATCCTAAATGTTGGATCACAAGAATAAAAATATATTTTAAAAGTTCAATTCCTCTTGACTCTTCTCTTGGTTTCACTCTTGGTCTCTTGTTCTCGCTCTCTTTGTCCCCTCTCCTTTCTCTCTTCTCTTCCTCCTTGATCTCCCTACCTCTCTCTCTTCTCATAGCCCAACCTATTCTGCTTTCCTTGTTCAATCTGGATTCTTCCAGATGCCTCATAACTACAGAAACACTTCTCTTCAACCATAGAAAAGCTCACTTCCTAAGTATTACCAAACATTATATCTTCTAAATGTTTATATTACTAGAAAGAATTTATATCGTAAGTAGTATTATATTTATAAATATTAACATATTGAAATGAAATACAAATGTTAATCCTTTACAAAAACTGTATCTATACAAAACTTCTACCATTACAATGTTTTCATAAACACCTAAAATTATATAAAGCAAATTGTATGTTGCCATTTTCAAATGAGGAAAATTAACACATTGAGAGATACTTTATTTTGATTCAGTATTTGTTATTTATTCATTTATTTGAAAATATACCCTAACGCTTACCAAATATGGATGGAAAACAGGAGAGATCGCCTCCCTTAAAGGTGTGTGAATCACAACATAAGTTGCCATGGAGAACCTTTTAAATCAGCATTCTGACAAGTCAAAGTTTCATCTGTTAAATGAAGCATTTCATAGGGGTTTGTTTATGATGTCTTTTTAATTCTAAGATTTTTATTCTGTAATTATTGGTTTTACCATTAGGGTTATGAGAAAGTATGATGAACTAATATGTTACTTTGAGAAAAATGATGTTACTATTCCTCCTATTTTTATGCCAGTTTGCATTCTGCAATTCCATGTATTTATCATTTCTCCGCTTCCCTGTCAAGCAGTCTCTTAAAGTATAAAGCTGGACTAAAGGACATACTCTCTCGTTCCTTTTGGTGAGGTTAGTTCTTTTGGAAGATACCTTAATTTCTAAGCACATATCAAACTTCAGGGGTGAAATGTCTAGGCACAAAGAGAAGCTTGAATTATACTATGACTACACAGCCTACTAAATGTCATCTAGGCATACAATGTTGTCCACTCTTACAGAAGTCCATATTGTTTCCTCACATGGATGCCTATTTACACCACTATTAATACTTTTTCCTTTCTGGAATCTCCAGTTGTTCATGGATTCTTATAATTCAGGACTGACTACTTTGAATCAAACAGAAAAGGTTGGCATATCTGTCCTGTTATAAACACCTGTATCCAAATATTGCTTCGTATCATTTACACACGTTCACTTCCTTAGCTTATATATCAGACATAGTCTTCTCTGGGTACAAACCTAACACTCCTAGAGTCAAGAAAATTTAGATTTTCCTCAACTCTTTCCTTTATTTCCTAGATGGTTTCATTAGCACATTTGCACTCCACTATTCAATTATTTATAAAAATGACATCAATGAAATAAACGAAGATAAAACTTTTTGGCCCTTTTAGGTGTCACTGTATCTCTTCCAAGTTCCCAGGAAAACTCATTTAAAGGAGTTTATATTTATTGATGTACAATTTTCCTGTTCTCCTCTTGTTTGTTTGTTTTCTTATCATTGCAACCGATCTTTAAGAGGATCATATTTTCTTATCAAATGTAGTGAACAATTAGTTCTCATCACTCATATTTTCTGTCCAAGAAAGAATTTGACCTTTGTGTTGTTTCAAATTTTTCAATTGATTTTAGGGTCATGATCTGTTTATCAGTTACTTTTCTGTTGCTGTCATAAAATATTATGGTCATGTTAACTTATATAAGGAGTTCATTTTGCCTTCTGGCTACAGAGTCTATTATAATATGGCAACAAGCAGTAGGCATGGCAATTGGAACAGGAAGCTAAGGGCTCTTAACTTCTGAAAAGAAGCGTAAGTCTGTTAACATCTTAGTGGTAGTCTGATATAATATATTCCCTTTCAGAACTTAAGACAGTAAATATTGATGACTTACATTGTGGAGTTTAGGCTTCTTGTTATATGGGTGTAAATAAAAGAGTATCATGAAAAACAAAATATTTTCCCCAAATTTCTGCTTAACTCAGTAGCAAATAAAATGGTATACCCATTTCAAAAATCTGACACTAGCTCAAATAGTGAACTTTATTGATTTTTTTAGACTGGAAGATTTGAATTTAGGTAAAGAGACTAGCTATGATTTCAAATACTAACCCAGGTAACACCAGCTTTCATAAATGTTTCTTCTTTTTTTTTATAAGAGGTAGTCTCCTATGATTTAAGTTAGTACATGTTCTTCTTTTCATTTTTAATATAGAATTCAATATAATTGATGAAAACGTTAGGGCATAAGGTTTCTTACTTTATTTTACCAGTTATTATTCCTTTCCATGCTCTTATAATTCTTCCCTTTCTTACCCATTTTGAAACTTTATTTCAAATGAATTTGAGTTTATACATTATAAAATTGTGATTAAACACGTTAGGAATACATTTAGAATTGTAATTCATTCATTGGTTATAAATGTCACCATAAAAATATTTCCCTATCAAATTAGTTTAAAAATGTGGACTAGCTAAATCATAATACTGTGAATAATGGAGCAATAAAAATTCATGTACCTGAGGTAATTAAGTAGAAGACACAGAAGGCTTCAGTCGCAATGGGAAAATGTGTGTTACAAGAAGAACCAATGAGGTCTGTGCTTTGAGGAAACTTTCATTTTTCCTTTCTTTTTTCTGTTTTTTTTTTTTTGTGTGTTTACAATCCTTTTGAGGTTTCATTTATGTATGGCAACTAAGAAAGTAAATAATTCCTAAGTGAATCATAGATGCTTGATATATGTGTAGAGATACACATACTTAGCTACAAGATGCATTAACCTCTCTTAGGTTTATCCCAGATGTTGTATTGTTGTATACACAGAATTGACAGATGTTTAGCTTTGAAAGATGCTGCTAAATGCTTTTACAGAGCACTCTTTTGCCACTTTACAATACCAAAAACTATGTAAGCAACTTTGTTTTGTTCTGATATTTTCTATATTTTGATATTTAAGTCATTATAAAAACTTTCTACACCTAGAGTGATAATCATTGTTTTCATTTTTAGATGAATCTTTGGTGAGCATATATTCAAATACTCCTGGGATTTGACAGTTTCTTTCATGAACTATCTATTTGTGCATTTTAGTATACATTTTTTTACATGTGTAGCCTATCTTTTACACTATTTTCATGATGCTCAAGCTAAAGTTCCCTTTCTTCCCTCCAAATAACAAGAAAATAAATCACACCAATCTTCTGGCTAAGGGCTTTTATTCCTCTACCTTTATGGTAATGATGAGCAGGCCAGAAGCTCTCAGTTCCTCTTGTGCCTCTTTTCATGTCATTGTTTTTCCAGCCCTGGTCTTCAGAAGCACTCAGGTGGATACAGCACGGAATGACCCATCTACTCTGAGAGTTCTCCAGGACACCTTGAGTATTTGAATGTTTTGCATTGTCTTCATCCAGTTCTAAGGCTCTCAGCCTAGAATATGAAACACCTAGCCCTAAAAATTTGATAATTATCAGACAACAGAACTCTTCTATAATTTAGTGATCATTGTTAGGACAATTCAGAGTAGATTTTCATGTTCCTGGAGTGTAAGATAAGAGACTGTTTCACACCTGCTTGGAAACTGGGCCCTGATTGCAGGCTGGAACCACTGAAGAGTAATCATTTGCTACTCATAGGCTCCTGGTGAGTGAATTGGTTCCTCTTTTGGTGCGCCGTCACTCTTCTGATTATCCACTGTCAAGCAGTAATCTTTGTTTTATATTCATTAGCTGTCGAGGGATATTTGTACACTCTGTGATGGTGTATTGCTGTGACTGGACCAATAAAAAGCTAAAGGGTCAATAACTAGGTAGAAGGTATAGACCGGATTTCACGGGGAAAGAAAGGCAGAGGTGGGCAGCTCAAGACTCCAGGAAACACTGAGAGGAAACCGGAGGTGCAGAATGGAAGAGTGGTACCGCCATATAATAGAGCATAAATTAAAATAAATAAGCAAATTTAAGCTATAAGACGTAGTTGAGAACAAGCCTAAGCCATAGGCTTTGCTTTCATATTTAATGAATATCCTTGTCATTATTTATGGGCTGTCAGCCCAAAGAGAAGCCTGACTGCAAGTATCCTATTTTGTATACTCAGAATTAGAGGTGGCAGGGTCATAGGAGCAAGTTGGGATTTTTTAGAGCTTAGTCTCAGGGTTTAGAAGTTAGTATGCATCCATTTCAGGTACTCTACCAGGTGGTATTGGATTTTATGAAGACAGGGTATTGTGTTTCTGTAGTGGATTAGCTGCTGAGTTCTTAACTGAGCCATAGAGCCAGGTCTACCACTATTCTTTGCAGCCACGTTCTCTTCCACATCTTTTCCTTCCCATCTATGATCCATACTACAATAAAAAGGTGAGATATTACAGTTCCACAGAAGCAGTTATTGAGTCTGATTTTACAACACTGGACTAGAGGTAGCACAAGAAAACCCTCAACAAAGTCACAGAACCAATCTGGTCAGCTTGATTATATAATCAAAGAAGAACTATGTAGACCATTGACCATCATTTTTTGTACCAATCATAGCCTTACCAATTATCACCCTATCACAGAAGTGCTATCCTTAAAACCGAGATATAAATGATTCAAACAGGTTTATTACATACTAATCTGGTTCAAGCTGCTTTCAACAGCCCAGATTGAGGATTTTTCTTTCAGATTCAGGATAGTGAACAACAATCTCTCAGTATTCTTTCAGGACTTCTGTGAATGTTTAATATGGCTGGTCCTTGAATATTGTGGCTCTATTTACATGGTCTCATAATCTGTTTGCTGAAGAAAGCCTGGATTCTTGTGAGACTGAATACTATTGAGATTGACCGAATGGATTCAATAGCTGCAAATTAGGGATGAGAATTGCCATGTTATCTTTGCTTATTTACAGGAAAATTAACAAAAAGAGTAACTATAATATATACTTCAATAGCTTATCTTTATCACTAACATACATTTCAATATATATTTTTATATATTTTAGTGTTCATTTGCCTGTTCAGTATTAAGGGAAAAATGGGTCTTCCTTGTCTGTCTCTGTTACTGAAACTTCCATGATTACATTTCAAAATCTTGTAGAACAAGAGACTATGATTTTAATTATTTAAAAGACAAGGAAGCATTTGAAATATCACTACATCAATACAAAAATACATAAATATAAAAAGGCAAAGACCTGTAAAGGGAATACATCACATATGCACACAATTATATTCACAAAACTTTTCATTAAATTTGAAAATATGACAGAGACAAACATGACTTGTTTTGATTAATTTTGAGTAAAGTTCTCCCAAATTGTGCTTGAATAAAATTTCCCCTCAACCATGCCCCTTGTAGTGCTGATTGGATGGTATTCACCATAACCATGTTCTCTACGAAATGATCTAACCTTTATTAAACCTCATGCATGGCACAAGTCCATGGCCAGACCTAGTTTGGCTTCTGTTTCTTCAAGACTATCTTCAAGGATAGTATTTGTATAGGTGGAAAGAAAAATGTAGTGAGAGAAACAACTGCATACACATAAAGGAAGTGATAGATTTATGCTGAGGATCTTCAACCCAATATGTTTACAATGGAAATAGTTTTCAGAGAGCACATTCCTTGAAAGATATAAAATATACAAAGGCAAAGCATATCTATTTGCTTGGAAATCACTGGGTAGTTTAGTATGGCAGCAAATCAGTGGAAGATAGTAAAGAGCCTTCAAATGATAGGGCTATGTTATATATGTAATCCTTCACTATGCTGTATTCATTTGAGTATTTTGTAAGGACATACCAGTCAAGGCAATGTATCACAGAATCATATTAGTCAAGTAGCTTGGATTATATACTAGCTCAAGGTAAGGTAAAAGTGGTTTCTACCATCTAAGTAACAGGTAATGTTGAATTAGTCCTGAGCCTGGTCAGAGCAAGAAGACTAAAGAGAGTTGAGATGAATTTCTAGGTTAAAATTCACAAATATTAATGAGTGACTCTTGAGATAAAACCAAGTGACAGATATAGTTCAATTAAAGGTATCCTGGTAAGTAAAAAGAAAATTTGGAAAATAAGGGGAAGTGAAAGAGGATGAGTTCAAAAATATAATGCTCAAGAAGAGTTTCTCACTAGGAAGCTGAATATTATAATTGGGAGGTTGGGCAGCATTAGAGTGGAATAAGTGTTTCTACATATTAAAATGATGATATTTCAAGACATGAGAATGGATATTGTTGGCTGGGCTGGACTTATGCATGTGTGTTTGTATTTAGTACATGATAATAATAGAGTGTGAGAAAAATGAAGACTGTTGAAGACAAAAGGTGAATGACATGAGATCTTATCTATTTCCCCTTCCCAGGGGATCTATGTATATCTCTCTTGGGGTCTTTCTTGTTGCTTTGCTTCTCTTGGGTTGTGGACTGTAGTCTGGTTATCCTTTGTTTTAGGTCTAATATCCACGTATGAGTAAACACATGATACTGTGTTTGTATTTCTGGGTCTGGGTTATCTCCCTCAAGATGTTTTTTCCTAGTTCCATTCATTTGCATGCAAATTTCAAGATATCAATGATTTTTACTGCTGATTAGTACTCTATTGAGTAAATGTACCACATTATCTTTATTTATTCTTCCATTCAGGAGCATCTAGGTTGTTTTCAGTTTCTGGCTATTATGAGTGATGCTGCTATGAACATGGTTTGCAAATGTTCTTGTGGTATGATTGAGTATCCTTTGGCTATATGCCTAAGAGTGGTATTTCTGGGTCTTGAGGTAGAGTGATTCCCAATTTTCTGAGAAACCACCATACTGATTTCCAAAGTGGCTGTACAAGTTTTCACTCCCACCAGCAATGAAGGAGTGTTTTCCTTACTCTGTATCCTCTCCAGCATAAGCTATCATCAGTGTTTTTTATCTTAGCCATTCTGGGAAATAGAAAAGTTCTCCTGAGAATATTGGGAACTTGGGGGGGGGTGAAAGGGAAGGGGGAGGGGAGAACAGGAGAGAGGACAAGAACATTAAGGAATTGGATGGTTGAGGTGGGGGAAGTATAGAAAGGGAGAGCAAGGAAAGAGATATCTTGATTCTGGGAGCCATTATAAGGCTATGAAAACTTGAACTAGGGAAACTCCCTGGAATCCACAAGGAAGACCCCAGCTAAGACCTTAAGCAATAGTGGAGATGGTGTTTGGACTGACCTTCCCATGTAATCAGATTGATGACTACCTTAATTGTCATCATAGAACCTTTATCCATCAACTGATAAAGCAGAGATCCACAGCTAAGCACCAGGCTGATCTTCCAGAGATCAATCCAAGAGAGCGAAGAAAAATAATATTAGGAAAAGGGTCAAGACCATGATGGGGATACCCATAGAAACAGCTGATCCAAACTAGCAGAAGCCCACCAACTCTGGCCTGACAGCCGGGAAACCTGCATAGGACCAAACTAGGCCCTTTGAATGTGGGTGACATTTGTATGGCTGTCTGTGGGGCACTGGCAGTGTGACCAGGATTTATTCCTAGTGCTTGAACTGGTTTTTTGGAGCCCATTCCCTATTGAGGGATACCTTGCTCAGCCTAAATATATGGGGGAGGGCCTTGGACCCACCTCAAATTGATGTGTCAGATTTTGTTGGCTCCCCATAGAAAGCCTTATCCTCTATGAGGTGTGGATGGGGGTGTGGTGGGGGTGAAGTGGAGGGGTGAGGGAGAAGGAAAGGGAGTGGGAACTGTGCTAGGCATGTAAAATATGAAAAGATGATTTAAAAAAATAAATTTTAATAAGTGTTTTTTTTTTTAAAGTGAATGACATGAAATATAAAGTGAGTCAAGTGCTTCTTCACAATAGATTTCTCTATCTTATCTATAGATATCGTGTAGCTACACCTTGACATGGCAGAGACTTTGAGTTTTAGTAAATGGGTATTGCAGGAATCTATCAAAGAACTGGAGGCAGAAGACTTCAGATAAGATCTAATTAGCATTTTAAATAATTATTCTGGCTTATGTTGCTTGAGAGTAATGTGTTGCCCTACAGGTGAGCAGCTATATAAAGAGAGTCTTGCATTATCTCAGACAAAGGAGGACAATGGATGCAAAGGGGTTAGCGCTGTGCATGATGTGAATTTCAAAGCACATTAAAGGAGTGTTAACTGGGCTTGCTGAGAGAAATGTTACAACACGTGTGAGGAAAACATAAATCAACACTGAATTCTAAGCTTCTATATTCTTTGATCTGAGCTACTGCATAAATGACAGTTGAACTGTGACCCTTCAGAAAAGCAAAGATGGTTAGAAGGGGATAAAGAAGTTAATTTTGAAATTCCTGTTTTTCATCTACGTGAACTGTTGAAAGGATAGTTGATGAAAATAATGAAGAGCTCAAGGCTGAAGATACTAATTAAGACCTAGGTTCAGAGTGAGTTCAATCTGTGGTTTTGGTCAAGGTGACCCAGAATACTTGTGTGCAGGTATGAGCATAGCTGTGTGGGAATCTAATAATAGAATGGTGATTATTATGACAAAGTGGTGTTATATGGGAGACAGAAGAGACACCCTGCAATTATCACCACCTGTATAAAGAACACAAATGATGTTCTATCAATATTACTTCCTGTAACAATGTTTGATGAATACCCAATTGCTAAAAGTGTGTGTGTGTGTGTGTGTTTCTGTGTATGTGAGAGCAACAATGTTATAATGTGTTGCTATTTCTTCATAAAACCTAGTAGGTTTGTTTCTTGCCCTGTTTTATTCGAGTGCGTAGCTACTTGAATCCTTCTCATTGTCTCTTCTAATATGAATGATCTTTTGTGTCAGTATTCCAGGTAGTTTTAATTTATTTCTGGTCTATTTATTATCTGACTTCCTTGAAATATTTTCTTACTTACAACAGCTTGTTTACCTATTCCATATAAGCACACATTTTTTGAAGGATGCTTTAACATTTCAAGCAAGTGTTTTAGCAAATGAAATTTTTCTCATTTGCGTTTGGGAAATCATGTGCTTGTATTTGATATCAACTGTATAAACAGTATATAAAGTCTAAAATTTAAATCTAATTAAATAGAACTTAATTGCACAATTTAATGCATTAAGTGCCAAGATTAAAAAGACTATAGGGATCATGTTTCAATGGGAACTTCAGTTATGTTATCCTATCCCAAGTAGTCAGCTCTAAGCACAGGTATATATAAGCAGCGCCAAATGAACTTAATAGGTTGTATATGCATACATGCATACACAGATGATATACATATTTGTGTTATATGCATACACACATATATATGTAATAATGATAATTATAGGAGAGGTCATAAATTCACAGGAGTGCATTTGAAGAAGGAAAAGAAGAAACAAAAATAATCCAAGTATATCACGTGTGTATAAAAGTTTCAAAAATTTGGGCTGGAGAGATGGCTCAGAGGTTAAGAGCATTGCCTGCTCTTCCAGGGGTCCTGAGTTCAATTCCCAGCAACCACATGGTGGCTCACATCCATCTGTAATGGCATCTGGTAACCTCTTCTGGCCTGCAGACATACACACAGACAGACTATTGTATACATGATAAATAAATATATATATAAAAACACAAAAACAAACAAACAAAAGTTTCAATAATTTTTAAAATATGTATTAAAAAGAAAATATCACAAAAGAACGAAAAGATAGTGATACAGATGCTGGTCTGAACTACTGCTCAAAACACTATTCCAACAGGGCATAGCTACTGTTAGAGCATAAAAAACAGTTTGATAGACAATTTCTCATGGTACTTTGTTCATAAGTGTCAGGTATAAAGCATTCAAAAAGGAGGTTCTCCTCTCAATATATGATTCAGCTTCATAAAGTCCTGGTGTGGATGACTATTGTGCTGTGATATTGTATGTATCATATGATATTTTGACTATCATACAGCCACAGTAAAGAAGATCATTTGTGTCATGAAAAATTGCTTGGCTTACTCTCTCTTTATTTGCATTGTAATATCATTATCATCCTGAGTCGTAATTTCTGCTGTATATTACTTCTTTACATTAATTCACACATATTTTTACTGCATGGAACCCATGAATATTAATTCCATCAATTCCATTCAGTACATATTCTGGGCTTAGGTCTCAAATAGCCAGTCTATGTTAAGGTATTCCTACTTCCAGAATTGTCTGGTTTTTAGATTTCTACTGCTTCAATTTTAATAGGGTATTTCTTATATGATAGAATTTAGGATTTTGAAATTGCAAAGACTTCCTACAGTACTTCCATTGCTTTGTAAGTAGATTCATTAAATGAAAATAAATATAACTAGCAATGCACCTATTTGATGTTGTGTTATGCAGTTGATTTGAACACATTTACACAATTATTTATCAACCATATTTCCATTAGCTTCAAAAGGATCTCTTTGCACTTTAAATGTTGTTTTTATTTTTATTTTGTTTTTGTTTTTGTAACACAGGATCTCATGTAGCATGAATGATCTTAGACTTCCTATAGAGTTGAAGATGACTTTGAAACCCCATTCTTCTCACATGTTAGAATTACTGGTATATATTACCACACATACCACACTATCTATTGTTTTATATAGAATAAAAATAATACATGATAGTGATACAATAATATGGGTCTGTGAGGAGAGAGAAGAGAGTTTGTAATAATATATAACATTTCTAGGGATAGATGAGATAGTAATAGTGAAAACAGTGGCCTTCTTATGGTTCCAAGAAAAGTAATTACTACAAGGTGTAAATATTTCCACTTCTTCTGCCTAATGTCCCTGTGCTATTTTGACTTGTAAACTTAACATGCAGTGATGGATAGGTACCTCTCATGTCCTTTCTCGGTAACTTCTGACATTGACATTGTACATGTGTCACTGTGACAAGTAGCATACAGAGTAATGGCTCATTATCTTAGAGCACTTTGTGGCTAGAGTGCCCATGCTGGGAGGTTTTTAACATGCTGCTACTCCCTTGATAAGAGAGCATAGAGCATACTGAGGCGTGTGGCTCATCTTCCAACTTCTAAATACCTACAGCTATTAGGATCTCTTCCTAATTACTTACTTGGGAATATATTTATGTGAAGAAAGTGACCAAGTGAATAAGAAATGGGTAAGCACTTGTCTCTGAAGAACACCTATAAGTGTGGTGAATTGTAACACATAGTTTGTCTCTTTTTCTAAATAGACCTTTGTTAATTGATTCCATGATATCATGAACAATACCTTCAAACAATAGACATATCGTGGTAGGTAGTTACAAAGAACTGATATTTATACACACCAAGCTTGAAAAATGAGACAAGTCATACCTTGGAGGCTCCCTGTATGTGTCTTTGTAAATAATTTTCTAACTCATCTTTTTGTGATAACCACCAATTCTGATTGTTGGATTAAGTACTGTCTCTCATTTCTTTGTAATATAATGTAGACACAGCACTAACAAATGTATTTCTTTTTAATGTTTTTCTTTATAAAGTTATCTGCATTTTCTATGTATATTATAATTTAATATAAATTATAAATTTATACACACATCAAGCTTGACATTTTTCGTTAAATAGATTTCGGAACATTTACCCTCACATGTATGATTTATCATAACCTAAATGAATACATATACCTGTGTGTTATAGTTTTTAAAAATGTATGGTCATATAAATGAAAATATTGCTACTATATTGTCTTACACATTCCTGCTGCAGAATTCAAGTTATCTAAGAGATTTTGTCTGAATGGTCATATCTGAATCTTCTTTGGCTTTAATAGGTTATTGTCAAACAGTGTCATATAAAGCAAATATAGCTAATTTATAACTCAAACAGTTCATGATCCATATGGCATTTTTATACATTGGTAGTATCATATTATTTTCAAATAACATGGCAATTTTGGCTTGTTTAAGAAAGCTCGTATCACATTATGCAGTCTGATGTCATCTAAAATACATGTTTTAGGATGCAAGTTATCTTTGAATCTGGTAATGTGTATAATGTTAAATTGACAAACACTTTAGACACAAAAAATTCTCAACTCTACAGTTCCTATCATTCATCTTTAATTATTTATTTTTGTTCATCTAATAATATTATGTAAAGAAATATGAATCATATGGCTCTCAGGCTCACAAGTGTGGTAGCATAATGTATGGGAAAAATAGGAACTGGATAAAAAAAATATACCTGTGTCAAAGTTTTGATAGCCTTAGGCAAGTCATTCAACCTTTTATTAACTCAACCAGCTCAGGAGAGGCAAAGAAAGGGAAAGGGAGAAAGTGACACCCCTATTAATAATAATGCTTCTACTGAGTATGAGTTGCATGTTCTCAGGCATAGCAAAGCACCTAGAATATCTCAAGAAACTAGTAAAATGTAGTTGTTGTTGCTATTGATTTAAACTATGAGAACATCATATGTAAGAACTTAGTCATCATTTTATATACACACATATATAAGCATTACAAATACCCTGTGCATATGTGTAGTGCCTGCATATATTGATTTCAGAGGCAGAATTTTTGTTCTGTAAAAGCAAACTCATTTCATGGTGGACCCTCAATAGACTCTGTGTGCTAGGAACACTGGCGTTGTGTTAGCAAACTGGTCTCCTACCACCTGTATCTGTCTTCTTTATAGATGCTATTAATTCTTCTAATATAGATTTAACTTTGATAATTTTTATTATGAGGATGTTTTATTTAAATTAATTTTGAAAATATCATATTCATACAGAGTTTTGATGATATTTAAACCTACTTCTTCCTCATTAAGTCCTCCTTGATCTGTCCTGAACCCTTTACACACTCAGTCACCTCATTTTAATTTTTTAAATAAATTAAATTTATTTATTCCATTACATAAAGGCAAAAATAATGCATACTTATGAGATACCACTTGATATTTTCATACACATATACATTCTATGATATTTTTATTAAGCTAAATATATTTATTTCCTTGAAACACTCAGTTTCCCTTTAAAACTTTTATTATATATGTATTTACTTCATATGTCTGATATACTGCCTACACTCACGGGAGTGGAACCATCCACTGGGGTACGGTGGATCTACTAGTGTTTACACTTTTTAGGAGAATTGATTCTCCAACCCTAGAAAGCATAAATAATCACTAGTTCCTCATCTAGAGTTAGTGACTCATTAAACCCTCCCTCTCTAAGATGGGAACTCCAGAGGCTAGATAGTATGCAAGTGTTACACATGTGAACATAGCTGCTTGGAGTCCATGAGTACAGACGACTATCATATGCAGTGTTTTGCGTCTGTTTTTTCCAACTCCTCACTCATAACTTTCTACTTCACCTTGGTCCCTGAATTTCGTCCGGCGCATATATAATGCAGATGTTCCGTTTCTGCCTAAGTACTCTAACAATTAATCTATGCATTTTGACTAGCTGTGCGTTTCTGTGCTATACACCCATCATTGCAAAAAGAAACTTCTCTGATGAGATCTAATAGCTATACTACACTAGGAATATGGAAGTATGAATTTACAGAATAGTTTGATTCTATGTCCATTTAGCAAAATAATAGTAGTAGGTTCAAACCAATGGTATATAATCTCCCTAAACATGCGTTCCTGTCCAGACTTATGGTACCAGACATACATTTCCTCCTGTGGAGCAAATCTTAAATCCAATATTAGGTGTGTGGTAATTCTACTGGTGTTTGAGCCACTATTGCTCTTGACATACCTTGCCAGGTTACTTGTGATTTTTGCTCACAGGATTTGTAGCTAGGTAAAACTAATAAAGAATTGGCTATTTAGGTTTTATTATATCTGTATTTATATGCTGCATTTGGTACTTTGACACTATGAAAACTAATCAACATGAGGAGATTTTTTTTAAAAAAATATTTATTTATTTATTTATTTGTTATGTATACAATATTCTGTCTGTGTGTATCCCTGAAGGCCAGAAGAGGGCACCAGACCACATTACAGATGGTTGTGAGCCACCATGCGGTTGCTGGGAATTGAACTCAGGACCTTTGGAAAAGCAGGCAATGCTCTTAACTGCTGAGCCATCTCTCCAGCCCAACATGAAGAGATTTTTGTACAATACCTACTTGATTTCTCTATGTACTTTTATCAGACTTCATGGAATATTCAGCCGTAGCATACTAACACATACTACTGGTAGACAATCAAGAGTGTCAATAGCCTGTGTTGTTTTGGGGCATATTGATTTTAGAAATGGATTAAGTTAAATGTTTATATTTTTCTTTATTATTGTACAAATTGTGACCACATTTTAACATGACTCTGTTAAAATAATCTTTAAAGGAATGGCTATAAAGCTATATCTACATATAAATATGTCAAGCATTTTGAATATCTTTTTTTCCTTTTTCATGCGGGGGGAAAAATCTTACTGCTAGATTTTAGTCAACCTTGACCACCTGTGAAATTCAGTGAGACGTGCTAGGGAGGAACTGTTGGTAAGGGACTTAGGGATCTCATTTCTTTATTTCAATCTAATGAATAAACTCAAAAAATTTCAAATTCAGTCATGGGCACTGGGTTGAAGTGATAATATTTTTCTAGACCATCCACCTGTCAACAAATGGCTAATCAAGAAACACAGAAGGAGTTACTTAATTCAAGGCTGCAGTATTAATTGCTCGGTGGTCTGGAGGGGTCTCTATAAAAGAACAGTATAGAGTAATGTGATAGTTTCAGCCTCAGGGAAAATGGGACTGAGGTTCATTTCTCCATGAACAGGGGCACTCAAAGAGGAGGTGCTTTGGTGCTAACAAGAAAATAACTTGTCAGCATTTCTCAAAATTAGTTCTACTTCACATTAAAATTCAAAATCATAATAGAGTTAGTTACTAATAACTCACAAAAAACAGAATATTCAGAAATTATAAGAAACTCTGAAAAATGTTGATATTCAGATTATGTGATTAAACCAAAATTTATTTAAAAATCAAATCTACTTATGGTGATATAGAATATTATATGTACAAATTATATATAGTTATATATGCTACTGTCCAACAGACATTGTGATTTAATCATATCAAAGTGTATCAAAATATAAAATTAATTAAATACTTCTAAATAAAAAATGTACATGTGTGTATTTACATTCAACTCAGAAGCAAAGATACATGTATATGTATACATTTATTACTATATATTATAATAGTACAGAAATATAAATAGAAATATTTTATAGTGAAGTAATTAGATGGAATATTATTTCAGACAGTTAAGACAAGTCATAGTTAGAATATAAAACAACATTCACAATGACAAATTAGTAGTAGTATAGTTCCAGCTATAGTTACTTTTAATAATAGGCCTTGTATGGGTATTTAAGGTCAAGTGACACCAAAAGAATGGGCCGTAATTTTGCATATTTAATATCTTTATAGGAAGAGTAGACAATCTCCATCTCTGTGCTCTCTCATGCAATGCCACAAACACACACACACACACACACACACACACACACACACACTTTCACACACTCATACACACACCATACATATACTCACCCATACACACTCTCAAACAAACACATACACACTCACAGACACAAGCATCAATACAATGGATGAAAACTGATGAACATGTGTTAAGAAGATTGCTTTCTTCAGAGGCAGACTCTGCTAATTGTGTTGCCTTAGACTTTCACCTTTCAAACAGTAGAAAATCGATTTTTGTAGTTTAAATAACATAATGACATTACCAGTGCTTTTATACAGAGCTAAACTGCTATAGTTTCATACTGGAAAGTTTTATAAGCTTTAAATATACATAATAATATGCATTAATAATGTTAATATTATTCAATTTTTATTTACCTAAATTGGCAAGAGATAACACCATTGTTCTCCATATTTAATAGCCAAGTAACCAGAGATGAAGGCAAGATAAGTCACTACCTTAAATTCTGTTGCAAATAAGTAATATTGGGAAATCCACAGTTTTATTGTCTGTAATTTGGCTTAGAAATTTATGTTCGAATGACTCTTTTTATTTACTTGAACGAAAGTTTAATATTTTTTATGAAATGAAGCTATCTCCCCCTGATATTTCATTTATCTAAAAACTATGAAGGTGTTGATAAGTTTAATTTAATGAGAAAATATTCAGAGTGGTTTATGGGCCACATAAATAAATAATGTTAATTATTTTTCTCAGCTGTCCAACTATTTGTTATAGTAAGTGAAATGTGTGAATAGGTCTTAAAGTACATTCTCTTGAAGAGGAATATAAACAATCCTAGGCTGCGAGTGTTTTGGTAATTGCCTGAGAATTCTTCTGAAAACAACTGAGAGGAAAATCCCTTTCTTAATCTTATTGTCACATAAAGTCATCTAAGTAGAAATAAGAACACCTGGAATATCCTGCATTCTTCTCATTAATTTATTTGGTGATCTAAGTCCCAGGCTTGTGCTTCCTTGTTTTATTTTTTTTTCTTTGTTGTATTTTTTTCTATCTGTCATAACCAGTATGTCGTCAGTGAGAAGAGCAACTATCCTGTATCTTAATATTCTGTCAGACCAGACATTTTTTAAATAAATAAAAAAAATCCTGTTTTCCCAGACAAAATAAAGTAAGGCAGAATGTAGGATTGGGATCACTCAGTCTCATCATTGCTCATTTTAAGCACATGGTTATGAGTCTGAACTTTCTATATTCTACAATTACCCTAGCCAAGTCCAAATGTTAATCTATCGCTTAGCTCTTAGGGTACTTACAGGAAGTAATGTCAGGATTGATTTATTTCAAGTAGTTGTATTTCAATGTATCCCCTGCTCTGTGAGAAGGAACAAGAATGTGCATTTGCTAATTTAGCTTCAAAAGTAAAGATTTTTCTTTGTTTAAAAGGTGCAGCATTTGGGTTGAGAGGAGGAGGAATGTTTTTTTGATGGCTCTATTTCATTTTACAACTTTGTGGAAAGATCTTTGAATCTTGAAACTTAAAACTTTTCATCTTTAAATTCTTCTGGCAAGAATGCAGCCTTATCTTGTTCATTTGCAACATCACTGATAATGTGTCCAGTGATATTCCAAACACTATTGTGTTGATCAAAACCTCAAGTTCTTGAAAATGGATATTAGTGCTCAAGAAAGGACTCCTGGGAAAGCCTATATTGATTGAGTGTATTTCTGTTTTCTGTTTGTATGAGTCATTTTACTAGTTCATTGAAAGAGAATGCTTTCAATGAAAGAAAATGCTGTTTGAAATCAATGATAGTTAGATCACACAGATTTCTAGTGCTCTATTTGAAACTATACAACATAAATCACCATAGTAAGTAGGCATTAATGTGAAACCATTTGACTTCCCAGTGTGAAGAATCAAAATTATTGCAGTAGAGACTGAGAACTGAGAAAGCAATTGAGCGTTGCCATTAAGAGCTAGATCAATTTCATGAAGTGTTAATATTATTAAATATTTTCAGTCTCTTCCAATATACCTTGCCTTTTTTACTGCTGCTTGGAGAGTCAGGTATCTCTGTGACTTTAATTCAATTTAACCATTAACAGTAAAGTTGCATAGACACATTATAAATTAAAGTGATTAATTTTTTCATTATTACCTCTGAGAATTGTTGGACACCAGTACCAGAAAGAAGTCATTCACTTTCACATCAAGAAAAAGAAAAGTTAATGGGGGAGACAAAACTAGAATAGGAAAGACAGTATGAAATTGTATTGCATGTAGTCACTAAATTATCCTTTTCAATATAGAATTGTATCAGTATAGTCTTTCATAATCGTTTCACCATTTAACTTTGGAGAATTTAGTAAATAGATGTTTCATAAGGACCCTTAGAAATAACATTTTGACTAGGTAAATCTTAACAAACTATATTCAGTTTAATTTATTTTTGAAGCATTTAGGAAGAGAGTTATTTTTAGGGATTTATGAGTTGTATATATGCATATTTACATATATTGATGAATATATGCACATGTATGTGGAGGGAGGTGTGCATGCAATGCAGGTTAATGTTGAATGTTTTCCTTATTAATGTACCACCTTTTCTGGTAATTGAGGGATATTCCTTACTGAATATAGAGGTCATTGTTTATCTAGATTATATAGCCATTTTGACCCAGGGATACCATGTCTCTGCCTCTCAAGTCCTAGGATTACAGCATTTGCACCAGCTTCTTGGCTTTTCCTTGAATTATCAGGACTGGTAATAGTCATCAAACTTGTACAATATACATTTTATCTACAGTCAAATTCTAGGCCCCAAAAGTCAATCTTTAAACAATATTGAGACATTTTTTATACTGTAACTTACATATATGGCATTTTCCTCTCAATAATCATTTTTACATATTACTTCACAAGGAGATATGTGTGTGTGTGTGTGTGTGTGTGTGTGTGTGTATGACTCCTCTCCTAATCAAATGTAATGTTCTTGCAAACAAACATTACTTCACAGTCAGCAAGAGGAGACAATTTAAAGATAACAAATTAGACTAAAGATACTTAGATCTAAATTTTGAAATAAGACACCACAGATGCTTTATTCTAATGTCAATGATATTAAATGCTTGCAGACTATTTAACTTTAGGCAAAACCAGAATATTTGTATTATAGATTTTCATGTGTATTTAAAGTGCAATGGGGATGTCTAAACCACAAATGATCACTTTTGAGGAAACATATCTGAAGTTATTGTCATCATTTTCTGTAATACTGACAGACAGGTAGACTAGTACTACCTTTGGTTTTCTTTCTTTTTTAATTTAAATAACTTTCCCCCATTTATATTAAATGCCAACCAGTTTCCTATCCCTCCTCTCCTCCAGCCTTTCCCCTTTCCCATCTACACCCTCCCCATCCATTCCTGCTCTATCTCCATTCATAAAGGAAAAAACCTCCCATGGGTTTGCACAAAGAATGGCACATGAAGTTTGAGGCAGTTCCAGGTAATACAGCAGGGCAAACATGTTACCAAAAGTCAGCTAAGCAAGAGAGAGAGGTCCTGCTCTCACTATAAGGAGTCTAAGTAACAAACAAAGCTACATTATTTTCACACACATAAAGAGGGTCTAGGTCAGTTCCATTCAGGCTCCCTGACTGTTGGCCCAGCGTTCACGAGCAAGCTCATGTCAGCTGACTCTGTGGGTTCCCCCATCATGAGCCCCCTGGCATGTATAATCCTTCTGCCCTTTCTCCAGCAAGGCTCAGAGTTCAATGCAGTGTTTGTTTATGGATCGCTCCCTTTGCTGCTATCACTTACTGGATAGGGTATCTCTAATGGCAACCAGGGAAATCACTAATCTGTTTACAGTGAGATGGCCATTTCAGGCACCCTCTTCACCATGGCTGGGAGTCTTAGGGTCATCCTAAGTTTTCCTGGGACCATGTTTCTCTCTAACCATAAATATCCCCCATTAAGACTTCTCTTTTGTTACTCTCCCCCTGCAATCTGCCTCCAACCTACCTTCCCCACCCAGACCACCCAAACTGCTCCCTCTAGTTCCAATCCCTCCATCTCCCAAACCCAGACTCCCAGATTACACAGGAGATCTTTTTACTTCCCCTTCCCATGGAAATTCATGCATCCCTCTTTGGACTCTCCCTTATCTAGCCTCTCTGTGATAGGACTGTAGGTTGGTTGTCCTATATTTTATTCTTACTAACCACCTATGAATTAGTTCAGACAATGTTTGTTTTTCCAGGTCTGGGTAACCTCACTCAGAATGATTTTTTTTTTTTAGTTTCATCCATTTACTTGCAAATTTCATGAGATGATATTTTTTTATATTTTAGTAGTACTTCATTTGTAAATGTACTTCATTTTCTTTATCCATTCTTCTGCTGCGGGGTATCTACTTTGTTTCCAGGTTCTGGCTGTTATGAATGGCAATGCCATGAGCATAGTTGAGAGGTGTCCTCTGGTAAGACTACACATCCTTTGGGTATATGCCTAAAATTGGTCTAAAATTGGCATAGCTGGGTGTTGAGGTTGATTGATTCCCAATTTTCTAAAACAAAAAGAAAGAAAAAAGAAAACAAAAAACCACAATACTGATTTCCAATATTGCTGTAAAAGTTTGAACTCCCACCAGCAGTGAAGAAGTGTTATCCTTACTCCATATCCTCTCCAACATAGGTCGTCATTGGTGTTTTTGACTTTAGCTATTCTGACAGGTGTAAGATGATATTTCAATGTGCAAGGAGGCTGCTTGTTTATTTCCCGGTCACCCAGACCTGAAATAATCACACAGAAACTATATTAATTGCAACACTGCTTGGCCTATTAGCTTGGGGTTCTTGTTAACTAACTCTTAGATCCTAAATTAACCTGTTTCTATTATTCTATGTATTGCTACAAGGCTCATGGTTTACTGGTAAGGTTCCAGCAACAGTCTCATTTGACAGCTACACGGCATCTCTCAGACTCCACCTTCTTTCTTCCTCTATTTACTTGGAATTCCTGTCTTGCTCTATTCTGCCCTGTCATTGGCCAAACAAGCTTCTTTATTAACCAATGGCAATAAACACATTCACAGCATACAAAGGGGAATCCCACATCATCTCCCATTTTCTGTCTAAATAAAAAGGAAGCTTTAAGTTTAACATAGCAAGATTGTATGCAGCAAAAGTTATCAAGCAAGAATTTTATAGTTACAATATTTAGTCCATTTATACTTGGCAAAATAAGGAAAATACTTTATCATCGATCTTATCTTTGTGAATCTAAAGTTTTATATCTATTCTATCCTTTATAATTATAACTATCTCTCTTCAACTCCATCAAAGACCCCAGAAGGATATAATATTGCCCAAGTAAACAGGAAATGCATTGTAAGCAACTCCCAAAACTCTAGAATTGACAGACATCTCATTGCCTGGAAAGTCACCTAAAGTTCTTCTGTAACACTCAGTATCCAATCTTCAGCCTATATGCCATTTGTCTGGAAGTCTTTTCCATTAAGCAGAAAATTTCAGTAGAGTTCTGCCTATATTGGCAGTTTGTTAGTCACTTTCTTCTGTGTCCTGCAGAATGTCTGGCAGACTCTTTCATGAAGCAGGAACCCTGAAGGACTGTCTCTCCTTCTTTAGGCAACTTCAGAAGTCATTTTTGTGTGTGTGTGGGTCTTGCATGTCCAGTTAATACAGCATACCATCAAGCAGTATAGGCAAGAACAATTTCTTGTCCAAATGGCTAATGAACTCCATAAGTAGCCTCTTCCATGTCCATCATCCTTTTGAAGTAGACTGGTGCTGCCAGAAGCAGATGTGTTCATTGTCATGAAAAGGCCTAAGTTCTTCAAACATTTTAAATGCCATATTCCATAGGCCTTTGAAAGGTCTGAAGATTATTTATCTAACTGAAATTCATCTCTGTACATTTAGAAAACTTAACTAACATGACTACAAGCTTGACGATAATCTATTAGTCTGTAATTTTAACTATATATTACATTTTTAGATTAGCTGCATAAACACAACACCTTAAACAAGAGCAGAAATATGTATATAACAAACTTGACCTTAAATTTATATCAATAAACCAAGATCCATACAAATGCAAAGTATCGGTCTCTATGTCATAACTCCCTTTAAATGAAAACAAACATTTATAAACAATCATTTCTGGATTCTCACAGCATCTAGGGGGAATCTGAAATCATCTCAAAGTCATTTTGATTTTCATTTCCCTTATTATTAAGGATGTTGAGCAATTCTTTTAGTATCTTGCAGTCATTTGAGATTCTTTTGTTGAGAACTCTCTTTTATTTTTCTAAGCAAAACATTTACTTGGGTACTTATTTGAGATGTATTTAAGATCCTGCAGCAGCACAGAATGTCCTATTTAGTGAGATTAGGTAAAAATAGAAGTAAGGTGCAACAAGTAGGGTTGTTCTGTGGATAAAGAATGACATCTGTCTCAAAAACAGGAAAAAGCCAACCATGCAATTACTGTTGGAAATACTACAGTAACAGATCCTAAAAAGCAGATAACTAAGACAAAAGATGACAACAAATGGATTATGTGAGGTATGTAGAGGTAAAGGGAGGATAAAATAAACCAAGAGAGATTGGCAGCAGACAAGAGAAAGACAGAAAGATTTTTATCTAAATATACATTAGGCCTCAAAAAGAACACAGAGCAGAGAGCAGCATAACTACCTGATATTTAGCAGATGATTGATTGCAGTGGGTGATAGAGGATATATGAATAATGGTGAGGAGTAGGGAATCATGATAACTCCGCAGGAAAGAAAAAGGACTGTTCAGATTAAACATTAGAAGTACAAGAGTTTTATGTATTTTGTTCATTGTGAAGACCTGAAATGGGAATGCCAGAGGGATGCTGGACCAAGAGACAGGGAGTCTGGCTGGGACCGAGCTAGGCCCTCTGCATGTGTGTGACAATCATGTTTCTTGGTCTCTTTTTAAGGCTTCTAACAGTGAGAGTAGGGCCTCCCTGTAGCAAAAATTTTTATTGGTCTTACTAAGGAACACCTGGAGTCAGATATTGGGGTGAATGCTGAAAATTCAGAGAGACAAAGGAATAAGCCACAGCAATCTCTTACCTCACCAACTCTGCAGGCTGAATGGGTCAATTCATCCCCCCAGGAAGGGGAAGTAGACAATATCACTTTAGTAAAATAATAGCATGGGGGAAGAGTGCTATGGAGTGTGGAGGGGAAAAGGGGAGAGGGAAGGAGAACATGAGGGATCAGGAAGGTTGCACTGGGTGAAGGACAGGGAGGGGAGAGCAAAGAAAGAGATACCTTGGAAGAGGGAGCCATTAAGGGGTTAGCGAGAAACTAGACACTAGGGGAATTCTCAGCAATCCACAAGGATGACTCCAACTAAGTATCTAAGCAATACTGGAAAAGGTACCTAAAATGCCCCTCCTCAGTAGTCAGACTGAAGACTACTTTAGTTGTTATCATAGAATCTCCATCTAGCAACTGATGGAAGCAGATGCAAAGATTCACAGCTAAGAACTGGACCAAACTCCTGGAGCCCAGCAATAGAGATGGAGGAGCGATATTATGGGCAAAAGGGCCAAGAGCATGATGGGGAAATATATAGAAATAGCTGTCCCGAGCTAGTGGGAGTTCACTGACTCTACACTGACAGCTAGGAACCTGAATAAGATCAAGGTTGGCCCTCTGAATATATGTAACAGTTGTGTGTCTTTGATAGTTTGTTGGTTCACTAGCAGTGGAACCAATATTTACCCCTCATGCATGAACTGGCTCTTTGGAGCCTATTCCCTGTGGAGGGATACCTTGCTCAACCCAGATACAGTGGGGAGGGACTTGGTCCCACCTCAAGAGATGTGATAGACTTTGTTGACTCCACATGGGAGGCCTCACCCTCTGAGGATGGTGTGGGGAGAAGATGGGGCAGTGAGACGATGAGAGGGAGAGGGAACTGGGATTGGTTTGTGAAATAAGATTGTTTGAAAAATAATATTAAAAAGAAAAAGAATAAATCCTGAGCTCCTATTTTCTCCTTCTTATATTCCCATATCTGTTCACATCCTTAGTGTTGGGATTAAAGGAGTTTGTCTCCTAAGTACTGGGATTGAAGGTATGAGTCACCACTGCTTGGTTGTTCCTCTTTTAGACTGGAACAGTTTCATGTAGCCCAGGGTGGCCTCAACCTAACAGAAATCCATCTGTGTCTTGTTGCACGAGGAAGTTGGCCCTTTGTTTGTCCCGACCACCCAGCTAGCTTACACCCGAAATAACCTCACAGAAATTGTATTAATTAAATCACTGCTTGGCCCTTTAGCTCTAGCCTATTATTGGCTAGCTCTCACATCTTAATTTAACCATTTCTATTAATCTGTGTTCACCACGAGGTTGTGGCTTACAGGGAAAGATTTAGCATGTCTGACCTGGCGGCTCCATGGCAGCTCTCTCTGACTCTGCTTTCTTCCTCCCAAAATTCAGCTCTGTCTTCTTTGCCTACTAAATTCTGCCCGATCAGGCCAAGCAGTTTCTTTATTGATTAACCAATGAAACCAACACATAAACAGAAGGACCTTCTACACCAGTGTCTGACTCCTGAGAGCTGGGATTAAAGGTGTGTTCCACCACTGTCTGGCCCCTATAGCGAACCAGTGTGGCTGGCTCCACACTCTGATCTGCAGGCAAGCTTGATTGGTTACAGCAAAAACAAAATATCACCACATTCTCCTTGGTGCTTAGCTGGCTTTTGGTAACCTGTTACCCATGCTGGATTATCTGGTCCTGCCTGAATGAAAGGAGAAGAGCTTGGTCCTACCTCAACTAGTTGTGTGTATTTTCTTTCTAACGACATCGAGATCTCTTTCTTATTGAATACTGCCACCTACATCCAAGGAAGCTCTTCTCCAACTAGTGAGAAGAAGTGAACTTTACTTATCTCCTAGGGGCTTCTTAATCAAACCAAAAGGATTTAAAATTATTTATTTACTTACTTATTGTGGTTTTTTGAGACTGAGTTTCTCTGTGTAGCTTAGGGTGGCCTGGCACTAGCTCTGTAAATAAGCTGACCTTGAACTCATAGAGAACTGTTTGTCTCTGCCTCCCATGTGCTGGGATTAAAGTCATATGCCACCACCACCTGGGTATCATTTATATTTTAAGTGTAAATAATGCAACATAATATTAGCCACAAAGACTGTGTGAATGAAAGCAAACTCTTCAGTAATAAATGACAACTGAAACACTGAGAATTCAGTGACATTAATCAATCAAGTAAGGAATTAATAAAGAAAGTTAGGTTTTAGGTATAGAGATAAGTCAAGTGTATATTTGATATGAATGATATAAGAATAATACAGAAAAATCCTCAGACAGTGTACATATAATCAGTTTGTTTATGCAGTTTACATCTATGCACAGAATTTGACATACTTTGTAAAAATGCAAACACTGAAGATACTGTTTTATCACTTAAAGCAATAAATGACACAAAACCCCACTGGATTTTCTGTAGTTGCAGCATTTGTTTCTCTTTGGGACTGGGTGTGCTGTTACTATTTCCTCTGTCCTTCATGGTGCCACCTTTGCTCTTTGCCTCTTTCTGCTAGACTAATGGGCTGGTATTTTGACTCTTACATTGTAATATTGGCTAGTAACTGAAATACAGCTGTGAGGCTTCTGGATAACATTTAATAAATGAATTTCTTTTGATAAGAATGAAGAAAATTGGAAAAATGGTCTCAATTTCAAAAATTGAGTAAATAGTTGTATTATGTCTTCTGATTTAATGAGTAGATTGTGTAGTCTTCCCTTTCAAATATCAGTGTGGTGACTTTTTACAATAGGCTTTCATGATAGCATTTTCTTTACCATCTGTGAAATCTGTATTTCTCTGGATTTTTGTGGTTTATCCACAATATTCTGATTTTTCTCTCCTAGGAAAGATAATATTTCAAACATTTCAGAATCTGCTAAGACAAATCACTCTGATACCAGGGACATACATAGAATGACATTGGTTATTGAGGATAACACTAGAACAATTGGTTTAACAACAAAAATTAAATGATCCTCCAAGGACTTGGTTCCGTAGAATCTGGAAAGTAGAAATATTATCTCTAAAGATTAAAAAAGAGCAGAAGCAGAAACCTTGGCAATGGATGAGATTGTGGATTTCTGCTGTGTATAATTGGTTACACATCAATCTGCAAGATCATTCTAGAAAAGAGAACTTAAATTTTACTTAGAAATTCATTGGAAATGTGTTTCATCGTATCAGTAATTATTAGCAGTGTTTGTCTTTGTACTGAGTTACATAGCAGCTCACAATACCAAGAATAAGCCTTGCTGGCACTACCTACACCCCTCTCTTTTTTGTCTTTGACTGTGGGTTACTCACAGGGTCTACTATATGCATATCACGTATCTGTCTGCTTCTGCTGTGATTTCCACTCTTACTTTTTGAGATGCCTCTCCCACTAACCATATTCATATCTAAGCTTTACCACCCTTACCTAAAAGACATCATTCATGGCAGAACAGGTTAGAATATGACCTTGGATAATGTCTGCAGCACAAGTGTAGCAAGAAGATTTTGTTTTGTTTTGTTTTGTAAGCTCTCTCACTATTTTCCTTTAACACATAGAAGCTAACCTATGATTTATTTTCATTGATATTATTACTATTTTACTATCATGCTTGAATTAGTCTGAGCTTTATCCTTCATTCCTTCTTGGGTTTTCCATTTCCAAAGTATAAAATTTTCTACTAGAAACATTTTCTATGAAAGAAGTGTCATCATTTCCAGTAACAATAACAAAAGTTTGAATTTGAAAAAATATCACAGACAGATACTCAATTTGGCACTAAAGTAAGCATTGCTAACTCCTTTTATTTAATAGCTGAACTTGGTAATAACTGACCAGAGAGGAAGGGATATAGTTTCTTTGATGTGCTCAATGTGCTTTGATGATTTAGACAGCTAACCCCTTGCAATTTGGATGATAAACAACTTTCATATGAAGTGAAGAGAAAGATAAAATAACAGTTTGTGAGTTCTTTCAAAAGACATTGATGAGTTCACGCTCCTCAGTCACTGAAAATCCAATGAGAGGAAGCATAATCGGCATAATATTTCTGTTTTGACCAGACAATTTGTTCACTTATTCCATGGTAGTGAACATGAATACTTCTGCCCACGGCTGAGACAGCATTCTGTAGCATCTGGTATTTGACATCATAGACGAGTTAGTTTCTGTTCTTCCTTTTCTTTTCTTTAAAGAGATTTATCACACATGTGATGAAGGAATTTTAAGGATTACCTTGTAGATTCTCAGATCTATCTATCTATCTATCTATCTATCTATCTATCTATCTATCTATCTATCATCTGTATATTTTTCTTAGAGAAAGTTATGCCAGAGCTATTTATGAAAACCACTAACCAACAAAATCCTTTACTCTGTACCAGACATAAGAAATCCCCATTTGAATAGTTATGAGATCACTCTTAGTTATTCTTCAAAATAACATATGTTATTGATTTAGCTTTCAGTTAACTCTTGGAAGCTAACAATAAGCCCCTATTGCTGGAGACACCATAGACAAGATTTTGATAATTTGATCTGAATCTAAGCTGGAAGCTCCCATCCTGTGTTCTAGCTTCTATGGTACCCCAAAATAAGACTCAAGCTGCCAAAGGAGGAAAACAATTAATTGTCCTATCCAGATATAACACCTATGAACTCCAACAATGGCCAACATGGCAAAATATCTGTAAAGGAGCAATTAATGACACTTATTTGTCAGTAAAAACATCCAATTGGACCTAAGGTCCACTCCACATGAGGAAAACCATGCCTAGTAGCAGGAGCCTAGCCAACATCTGGTACCAGTATAATAATGGCCCTTAGGAAAACATTTATTAACATTTTCTAGGATAGGAAATGAATTATTAAATTATAAATCTTAATCTTATACCTACAGCTAAGTTGACCAATAATATAAACCTTTTACAGTCAAAAAGAAATACAATATGATGAGAAAAGTATTCCTGACCTCAAGAATTCACAATTTTGTACTCATACAGGGAAATGTAGGCATAAATATTATATATTAATGGGTTTCCTAATGTGTTTATTCATAAATATAATTATTGCCTGTTGTTATTTCATGAAATCAATGTCTTTAGGGATTACCTTAGTCACCTACTGTCTACACCTAATTAATCAAGTCTGTAGCCTTGACAGATAATTATTTCTTAACATTTCCATCTTAAATAAAACTGCTGTCAAATTACTGAATTGTTTACCCAAACATTCCCTTGGTATAGTTAGATCACTCACGTAATGCTCCATAAAACATAAAGGTAGGTAATAAAGACAAAAAGTATTTGTTTATTTTGAAAGACCTTAATTGAAACAAAATTTAAAGTCACAAATGTTTTTTTTTTTTTTGGAGTTTATGTTCTTTGTTTTACATTTAATTTATTTTTTTTTTTGATTTCGTATTGCATTCCATCCACAGTCGCGCACCCCCACCCCACGCTCCCAATGGATCAGAGCTCCCGTGGAAAGTCAACAGTCTGGCACATTAAGTTGGGGCAGGACCAAGCTCCTCCCCCCTGCACTAAGGATGAGCGCGGCATCAGTAAGCTAGCTCATGCAACAAGTATAGGTCCTACTGCCAAGTGTCTCACAGATAGTCCAAAACTCACCACTGTCTCCTGATATGGGACTGGGGTCCAGTTCCATCCCTTGGCGGCACTTCAGCTGTCAGTCTAGAGTTCCTGAGTTTCCACCAGCTTGGTTCAGATGTCTCTGTAGATTTCTCCGTCATGATCTTGACCTCATTTGCTCATATATTCCCTCCTCCCTCCCTTTGATTGGATTCACGGAGCTTGGTCTGGTACTTGGTGGTAGATCTCTGCATCTGGTTCCCTCAGTTGCTGGATGAAGATTCTACGATGGGAGCTGGTGTATTCACCAATCTGATAACAGGGGAAGGTCAGTTAGGAATCCCTCTTCATTATTGCTAGAAGTCTTAGCTGGGGTCATTCTTATGGATTCCTGGGAATTTCCTTGGCACCAGGTTTCACCCTAACCCTCTAGTGGCTTTCTTTAACAAGATCTCTCTTTCATTGCTTTTCCACTCCATCCCTTTCCCCCATCAATCATCCTGTTCCCTCTTTCTCATCTCCCCTTTTATGCTCTCCCCCATCCCCCATTTACCCAGGAGATCTATCTAATTCTGCTGCTCTGGGTGATCATTCTGTTCCTTTTAGGGTTTTCCTTGCTACTTAGCTTCTCTAGAGCTATGAATTGTAGTCCAGTTATCCTTTGCTTTCATCTTATATCTACTTATCAGTGAGTGCATGCTGTATTTGCCTTTCAAGTCTGGGTTACCTTCCATCCATTTGCCTGATGTTGTTGTTTTTTACAGCTGAGTAATCCATTGTGTAAATGTACCACATTTTCTTTATCCATTTTTCGGTTGAGAGGCATCTAGGTTATTTCCAGTTCCTGGCTATTACGAATAATGCTGCTATGAACATTTGATTTATTTTTATTGTCAGACAAATCAGATGGATGAAAAAGTATTATCTTATTCTCATTAAATGAAAGATCAGAATGATTTAAATTATAAACTACTGAAGTTCTAAAGGTTTTTGCTAATACATCTTCCAAAACTGTTCATCAGAAATGTCTAGTTGGGATTCAGAGGCACTATCACAGAACTTTAACTGAAAAGCCAGGTACTTATGAAGTCTGCACTACAGTTTACCATGAAGTCTGCACTAATGTTTAATATAAGACAGAAAGAGCCTAGATTGTTTCAATCAAAAAAGCACACCTTGTTGTGCGGAATTTTCAATTTTGTTAGACAAGAACTCACAGAGCTTTGCTTGCTCTGACATACTAATGCTATGATTTTTTGGCAATATTTAATATGTGATGTGGTCATTCTTCACCTGAAAATCAGCCTAGTATTAAAAGGTATGATGACTCCTCCCAAAATAAGGTTATTCTGAACAGACAGTGCAAATGTGGCTACAAATAAAATTCAAGATGGTCTACACCCTGTTCTCAGGTTCCCTTCAGTCCATTCCTCTTAGCTACCCAACCTTCCTCCCTTCTCATAGTGGTATAAATCCCCTCTGTTTCCTCTTCACAATTGAGCAGGCCTCCAAGAGATGATAGCCAAACAGGAAAAAAACAAGATACAGGAAGTCAAGGCAAAATCCCTTGTTTTGGGAATGGACAAGGCAACCCAAGAAGAGGAAAAAGAGTCTCAAAAGCAGGTAAAAGAGTCAAAGATACACCTGCTCCTGATGTTAGCAGTTCCACAAAACCACCAAATAAACAACCCTAACATATACACAGAGGACCTTGCATAGATTCATGCAGGCCCTATGCTAGTCCCTTCAGTCTCTGAGCCCATGTGATTCCTGATTAGATGAGTCAGTGTTCTGTGTACTGGTGTCTCCATCTCCTCTGAATCCTCCTCAGTCTTTCTCCTCCTGTTCTCCGTGGTTCCCGAGTCTGAAGGGAAGAATCTGACCAAGATCACCAGTTTAGATTCTTTCTCTTTATAATATCCACCTGGGGCTCTGCACATGCTCTCTCCTGCTGCTGGAGGAAGTCTCTCTGATGACAACTGAAAAAGTACCAATCCATGAATGTAGCAGAATATCATTAGGAATCATTTCCTTGTATGATTTGTTTTATTTACCTGTCATATGTGCTACTACCCTAGGTTTCTGTGCAATCCAGTCTCATCCAGGCAGTCACGGGATTCCTCTCTCAAAGGCATGGCCTTGAAGCCATGGGCCTCAAGTTAAGAATTTATTACACCGTCTTTTTTATAATCTATGAAAAGCAAGACCTTCCCCTTAGTCACTGACCCCTGACTAGGATATTGAAAAATGTGAATGTTCCTCAATAAATGTTGTGCTGATTAGACAGCAGCAAGCCTATTGCCAAAGTCTCCTGCCAATCGGTGTCAGCACATATTTCAAAGATGCCCTGGACAGAGATGATAGTTTTCTAGAACTCAGAGGGTGTGTACAGGACAATGCCTGCATGGGTGCCATTGCTGAGCAATCGCAATACTGAGGAAGGGGTTCTTGTAATGTTGTCCTGAGAGGAGCTTGTCATGGTGCTTGTATGAAAGGAAAGAAGTTGACAAATGTCCACAGTAGCCCAAAGTTATAACTGTTCTAAAAGGGCACCTGCTCTGAGGAAAGGAAAAATGCTATATGCAATAGTGGAATAATCTTTCAACTGGAAATCATGTTGCAATCATAATTCTAGTAAAAAGTAACATAAAATTTTGATTGCTGAACAAAAATATGGTCATAATAAAATACAACTGATAGTTACACTGTGTTTATTTTCAGAGGTAGAAAAAGATGACATAAAAATCAGCTTATATACTTCTTAGAGAGTTGATCTTTGAATTCTGAAAGCTTCAGTTCATCAGATTTTACATCCATGAAATGAACAAAATTTATCTGCACCTAGCAATAGCTATGATAATTGCTTATGGATATTATTCATTATTATCATTCCTACATTCTGTTTTTAGCAATTTATGGTGAATTTTAGAATTAACTTCAAGTGATTACAAAATCAAAACCTGACTGGTATATACTAATTAAGCATTACATGATATGAGTCAGAACTAAGTTTTCAATTTATACTTTACAAAGATGGAATAAGCAAATATGCTGTTTTCTTACACTAATAATCCAGTTTCTATCATGAGACAAATGGAAATAATATAAGAATCAAATATCAGGTGTCATGGAAATTCTACATGTCAGTTAGCAATAAATAATTAAAACAAGAGATTCATAACAGGAAATCTTCAACTAAGGATACATACCAGAATTATGTAATGAGTTAACTCAGGCATTAAGCAAAAATGTTATGACCAGAAGTTTTAATTTGCTAATGTATTAAACAATTATGGGTTAATACTTCACAGATAAGTCTACATATTACAAAGTAATGTGAAAGTTTCCTTAAATATGTGATCTCTCATACTTGCGACTATCTCCTGATTTATCTTTTCATTTTTCTTTCCTACTTTCCTTACTTTATCGTAGTTGCAACAAACAACTTCATTATTGATAATCTTTGAATTATCTTTATGTATATATGTGTACATAAGCACATATATGTATATATTTATATGACTGCATACACATAGACATGCATATCTAGATTTAAAATCATCAAATGGAAAAATAGAGACCTGTAAATAGTCTCTATGTATATCAATATATATCATTAAATTTCAAAAAGATTGTGACATAAATATCATCAACTTTTCCTACATCATTTCAAATTCAGTCATAGACATATGGTTATTATAACTACAGATACTCTGGCTTACACATTTAGACATGAGGATGGTTTCAGTATTAGTTAATTACATTGCAACATTTTACTAGCTATTTTTCTCATCACTGTCTCAAAATACCTGGCAGATGTAATTTTAAAAGAAAAAGTTTTATTTTTCCTTAGTTTCAGATTATATTACCTGATGGACGGACAGCCATGGTGGGGCTCATGGAATCAGGAAAAGAAAGAACTCTTAGAATAGAACCAGAGAGCAGACATCCTACCCATCCAGACGCTGTTATTTCATGCCACAAAGGTTACACATCTGCAGAAAATAACAGCACCAGCTAAGCACTAAGTGTCCCAACATATGAGCTCATGGGGTCACTTTACACTCAAAGCATATCTCAGTCACCAAGTATTCAATGTAATACTTGGTCCATTTTCTATATTTATAAAATGTTTTCTTTTCTGACAATTTTTAAATTCATTTTCAAACACGGCACACTGAAGAATTACATGCACATTTTCTAAAGTTCTCTCTCTATAAATTTTGTTTCCATAACAAAAACTTGCTGAAGAAAGCAGCCAAGCTGTAATAAAGATAATTGAATTGGTAAAGTTCATAAAATTTGGCAGTTTACTACACATATGACTTTGTGCACTTCATATTATTACAAATCATCAGGCATCTCAAGGTCAGGTATCTTTCAAAAATGTTGCCAAGATTATTAAATTCAAACTAGTATCAGTCAGATCAATCCAGTTGCACTATTCTACTCAAATAATGATAGGGAATTAACTGATATATTATATACAATTAGTTCTCATATTTTTGATTAATATTATATGTTTTAATTTAATATGTAGCTTTAAAGACATTTTTATATGCAGCCTTGTACCCTCTAATGTCTTCCTGCTTCACTGCCCTCTTCTGTTTTCTGTTCTCCTTCCTTTGCCCAGAGTTCCCTTTTTGTTTTATGTGACATATGTATCATATACCAGTGCATGCATACACACACATGCACACACAAACACAAATCTTCCCTCTCTCTTTAGTGTTCTTTTACTTTCTCATCTATGTTTCTCTGCTTACAAGTTTTCATATTTAATATAATGCACATAGGAGATAAAATATGTGATATTATGTAATGTTTCATGATACATGCCAGATGCAACTATTCTTCTGAAATTGATATCATGTCATTCTTCATGGCTGAATAAGATTCCAGCATATGTTCATCGTATTTTCTTCATTGACTCATCTCCTTATGAACTTCTAGACTCCTTTCATAGCTTGACTATTATAACTAGTTAAGCAATAAGTAGACATGCACAACTATCCCTGGAATGTGCTGATAAAGAATAAGATTTTATTAAAAGGTTTTGGTGGCAAGGCAGATCCCACCTGCAAAACAATAAAATTAGTTTCCAAATGTAGTGTTTCCATATATTTAGTATCAGATAACCTTCTAGGATAATTATTTTTCCTCATTAAGTAGGCAATTTGATTAACTGGAAGTATAGGAATTTTAAAGAAAATGCTTAAGAAATTCTAGTTATTCAGAATTTATGAATTAGGATTATAAATAAGTCATTTATTCTAATTGCTATAATGTCCCTTGTCTTTTACTATGTTATTTCAGTATACCATATAGAACTTTATTTGTTTTATTAGTTATGTTTTTACCTATAGTTATCAGACAGACAAACATTCAAGTTTGACATGTCTCTCAAAGTTGGACATCACATCTATTGTTTAAATAAACTTTACATTAGTATCGAAAATTTCAAAACTTATTTTCCTATTAATATTCTTAAATTTAAAAGTTACATAGTTGTTCTAGAATTTTATATCCATCTAATTATTTCTCAAATGTCGATACAGATGCTATTTAGCATCTCCCAACACTATGGCCCAGAAAGAGTCTAGCACAAGCAGACATGAAGAATTTACAGTGGTTTCAGTCGTAACTGTGGTTTAGTTCCACAATAATAAGTGTGTTAAACTTTGCAGAGACACAGCCAAGATTTTAGAGCTAATGTTATAGTAAGACCAAAGACATAGAAGAACTGAGAACTTTGTTACTGCATTTGATCAGAGTCTTGGCTTCCTATTTCTCCAAATGACATTCTACGATGGATTATTCGTGGAGGCAGGGATAGACACTAAACTCACCCACACTCTTGGCTTATGTACGTGATCTAGTCTTCCTTACATATCTTGATGCTCCAATCACAACACACTCCTCCATAATTTAAACATAATGACGTGTTGTAGATTTCTTCAAATTAATTCATGTCTTCTCAATTAATGACCACAAATTTAATTATTCTTTTCAAATTGAATGGCTTTTGAACTCTATCTCATGTCTAGCAGAATAGAACACAATATATTTTCAACTGTTTTCTATACATAGTAGTTCTGTTCATCCTGAGAGCTAAATTAGTTCTATTAGTGAGCACCTTTATAATCCTGTTGTAGTTTGGTCTCCTCAGTTTTATTAATAGCCCACACTTTGCCTGAAAGATCTTTGCCTAGATGTGCAATTTCATAGCTGTTTCAGCATTATAATCAAGTGTGTCTGCTATTCTTTCTGAGGGATCTGTTCTCAGAGTCAGAATGTAGTCATCTCTTTATATCATTGCTTTATGACAAGCTCAAAATACAGCTTGGTGTATCATGGGCATTTAACAAATAACTCTTATTTCATTAGCAAACATGAATTTCCATCTCTAATCGATGCATCCACACCAAAATTTTCACATATTTTATGATTTATAAAATGTAAATGAGTGCAGAGACAGACACATTTTATTCTTTCAAAAAAGATATCTTTCTATTTAGCTAAATACACAGCAAGAAGACAAGAGAGAAACCAAGCTCTTAAATGTCTTCTATAGTCATACTGTTTTCTATACATAAATGCATTTATTCTGTAATTAAAATATAATATAATAATATATAAATCTGACAAAGATGTCATGTCAAAATTTCTTAACTATCCCCTATCCATTTATGAAAGTCTTCTTTAAAATTATGACACCCAGCATCTAAGAGAAGCCTGCTATTGAAAATATTCCTTATATGTTAGTAAAAACATTATCTCTCCAATACACTAGGCATTGTGTTCTTGCTTATCTTTGCCAATGTATTTTTATTTTGAAGTGCACATATTTTGTTCATATCTAATCCCTCCTGAAACAAGTCAAGACATGCATAAATACATATAGAGCATTTGAAAGCAAAATACAAGGATAATTTGGAAATTGAAAATTTATACTAATATGTTAAAATATGTAATTGAAAGCACAATTTATTTACTGTATGCTTGATGAATGGTGTCTTGGAGATGGCACCTTGTCAGAGCAAATGAGCCTTACACTTAGACTTTGTTTGCATGGAGTGAGAATGGTACTAATATAAGTTTATATACATTAATCATCATTAAAATTGACAAGGAAGCAGTTTATATCAATATTTGCATGTAGAATACATTAAAATTGTTATTGAAATTGCTTTTTTGGGTGGTGTTATTGGGGACTTAACCAAACATACTTACAGTCAGACTGTCACATTTGGTTTTTCAGACTCAAGAAAAACTAAATGGGTCAGACTTTACATTTCTGCATCCTATTTGTAGAAGTTCATAATCCAGATGGAGAATTAGCCCTAGGCATGGACATTTTAGGTTTGACATTAGACAAACCTATAGTTATCTCTGAAACTATCTAAACTCATCTCAGAAGCAGATCATATGTACAAAAAGATAGGATGCTCTAGGTTTTTTTTTTTTTAGTTTTCTTTTTCTTTTCTTTTTTATAAAATCTGTTTTTATTTCACATACCAATTTCAGTTCCCTCTCCCTCCACTCCTCCCTGTCCCCACACCTACCTCACCCCACTCCTCATGTTTCCTCAGAGAGCCTGAGGCCTCCCATGGGGAGTCAACAAAGTCAACATCACTTGGGGCAGGACCAAGACCTTCCCCCACCCCTGTACCTAGACTGAGCAAGGTATCTGTTTTTCAGATCCAAAAAACAGATACACTAGAGATAAATACTGTGTTCCATGGCAAGTGGCCCCACAAACTCCTCAAGTCACACAACTGTCATCCACACCAGAGTACCAAATTTAGTCCTATGAAAGTTCCCCAGCTGTCAGTTCAGAGTCACTGAGATGCCACTAGTTTGGGTGACTCACTTGCTTATATTATTGCTCCTTCCTGTCCATGATTGAACTTCAGGAGTTCAGCCCAGTGCTTAACTGTAGATCTCTTCATCTGCTTCCAACAGTTACAGGATGAAGGTTCTATGATGACAGTTTAGGTCGTCATCAATCTAATTACAAGGAAAGACAATTAAGTCACCCTATCCACTATTGCTTAGGGTCTTAGATGAGGTCATCCTTATGGATTCCTGGGAATTTCCCTATTACCAGGTTTCTTGCTAACTCCATAATGGCTCCCTCTATCAAGATATCTCTTTCCTGGCTCTCCCTTTTTGTCCTTCCCCCAACATGACCTTCCAGATCCCTCATGTTCTCCTTCCTTCTCTCCTTATCCTTTCTCCAATACTCTTCCCCCTCTCCCAAAGTCTCCCCCTAATTTCACACTTTACACAGGATATTTGTCTATTTCCACTTCTTAGGAGTATCCATGTATGTCTCTCCTAGGGTCCTCCTTGTTTTCTAATTTTTCTGGGTTTGTTGACTGTAGGCTGTTCTATTTTTATGTAATTAAAACCTATAGTGTATTAGCAAGGTATAGACTAAGACTTTAGTAAAAGAACATAACAGATAAGAAATTAAACAGAGTAGTATAATAGCACTCCATAGCAAAAAATACAGTGGAAACTACTGTGTTAAAAATGTAGACAAAGAGGGAGGTGAGTAATTAAGGGGGTGAGGATGTGGACCAGTTAACTGGGATACGTATTAGGAAAACATTCAAAAAAAACATTTCCACTAGGAGAAGGGACCTATCTTTAGTCCACCAAGCCTCACTTGATCACTCTAAAACCCAAGGTCACACAGCTGTGTGCAAATCTCAGTAGGTGACAAATCAAAATGAGTAGAAAGGACAGGGAGGAATTATTTGGCTAAGGTTTGTGGGTAGACTGGAGTGGAGTTAAAGTGATAAGTGACAATATTCTGCTGCCTTCCTTCTTCCACTTGTATTCTGGATATCTTCAATAGGATGTTGTGGGAGAGGATTAATAACAATCATCACATTGGCTGAGTATATTCATTTATTTGATTGTTTTCTTCATGTGACTTTTTTTGATAAATGATGGGCCTCATTTCCAGTATCTATGTGAAAATAATCTCTATATTACTCTTTTCTTTCAGGCTGAGTCAGGGTAATTACAAATCTCCTGTGTAAATAGGCCACACACAACCATTTGTCTTTATGCCCTTAAATTCTGCCCTCCTTAAAGTTATTTCCTTTATACTTTTGTCTCAAATTGATTGTTTCTTTATTGTTCCCCCTTTGGAGGGGTAACACTAAAAGGATGACGGTCATGAGTGGGTTTGGAATGCATGATTTCAAATTGCCAAAGAATCAAAAATTATGTTAAAAAAGGTTTGTTCAAATTTAAGAATTGATCAAATTGTTTCTCTTTTTTTGGGGGGGATCCTTAACATACAAAATCCATGATTATTTAAGAATGCTAAAAAAGGAGCATGGGGACCTTGGGGGAAGATTGAAGAGGGGAGGGGAAAGATGGTGAGCGGGGAAGAGAAAACTGTAGAGCTCGATAAAAACCAGTAAAAAAAGAAAAAAAAATCTAAAGACCAGAATTGATCAGATTTACTTACTTATTGAATGCAAGGGGGAGAAATCATTTGATTAGTTCCGAGTGGTGGTCAGTTTTGTGACTGAGTTGATGAAATGAATGGTTTTATAATGTACTAAAAGGTAGCTATAGAATATTTGAATCCTCAAGTATATATGTCATATCTGGAACAAATCTGATGTTCCATGATACTCTCTATGCCAATATCTTGAAGATAGAATGTGAATATAAACATAAGGAAAACATAAAAGATATATATTAAAAAAAGATTTCAATGGCTTATCATGTAAAGACATGTCAGAGACCAGAGTTAAGTTTAAATTTTGGTCAAGTTAGGCAGATTTGTTTATAATGGTCTTTCTATACATATATCATCATGTCACTAATGGCTTGCCAGTGAGTATTTCAATAAAATTTGTATGGTAACTTGCATGGAGTTATAGTGTATAAAATGTATCAAAATAGTTAAATACATATTTCATTTTTTCATATTGAGAAATGATTGAATGTTATTTTTTTCAAAAATATATTTAGATCATAGGCATTATATGTATTTACCAAAATATTTGTAGACAATAAATTTAAAACTAAAATAAGTCAATTGAGATGAATATTAAAATTGTAAGATTTTGTGCTTGAGATGATTTTAGTAATAAGAAAATCTTCAACTTCCAAGTTGAGAATAGAAAAGAGAAACACTTTCACTAAATGAATGCATATCAGATATTAACAATTCCACAAAAAGAGAATACTTAAAAATATTAACATAATTGAAGACTACAGTTTTAGAAAACCTAAATTCTCTTAAAACTATAGCATATGCTTATTTTGATCAGATTAATTTCATATTGCTCTATGACTGGAATTAATTTGAAATCAAGAAGCCCATTAAATTTTCTATGATAAAGATACTATGACTCAGATATAAAAATTATTTCTGACTCATTAAACGTGTAAATGGGTGTTCATTCAATGTGAGACCACTTTCTAAAATATGGCACTAAACTTTTGATGTCCTTTCTTTTATTTCTCTCATGTCTTCTCACATGTATCTAGCACTTATCTGCATTTAGCAAAAAAAAAAGTGACTATTATAGTGACACTATGAAGGTTAAGGTGACCAAATCAGGTATGAAAAATAGAATGAGTACATGTGGCTTGGATGGAATATAATCACTCAACCAGCATTTACTTTGTGTTTCAAGAGGTATTTTAGTGATTTTTTCCAAAGGAATCAATCATTGAATATGGTAGACAACATGTCAGTGTCTCATAGTTGGGATGGAAGAAACCTTACAGGTCTAGTAATTTACTGTTTTCTGGGGTTGATTTCTAGGTGCCGTCCCAAATCAGCATGTGATTCAGTATTTTCCCTTCCTCTTCTGGTAACATACATGACTTAGATTCTTTTTTCTTTTATTTACAGAGAATCAAATTAGAACAAACAACATGAAAACCAAGATGATACTAACCAAGTGTAAAGATGATATACTTCAATGGAAATTGAAATGACCTGTGTATTTTAAAAGTAGAACAATTTCGTGTTTTCATTCTTTTATTCTTAGACCCAGAAATACACCTCATGTGCAAACAAAGTGACAAAGTATATACAGTAATTTTTTTTTTGCTCTTGCACATACATTTATTTATAAAGTGCTTAGAGAGCAGAATAGCCAGAAATTGTGGGAAGCTACAGTCTGGTGCACAAAACTCAGTGAAAAATTATTTTCTGGAGCTGTAGGAGTCCCCCTTCATGTACTTTTAGTGGAAATGTGAGCGCTCTGCCCTCCAAACCTCAGATGTCAATGTGAACAGGTGTTGCACACAAAGGTTCTAAGACCACTGTCTATTTCACTATAAGAATAAATTAGGGCATTGGAGGAAAAATGGAAAATTTAACCTTAAATGGTGAAAAGGAAGAATCTTAGTCATTATTTAGAACTACACAAGAAACAAAAAGTGCTTGCTAAGGTGAAAACTTAGGGCTTCTAAGGAGTGAGAGCTCACAGAATTCTCCGGTAGTTGAGTTGAGTAGCTGTGTTGGTCGGATTGATTTTATTTATTGTTATTTTATTATTTTGTTTAAGCTTAAGTATCCCACAGGAAATCACTATGGGTATGCATTCATTAAGTGTTGCGCCTTTGAAATCCAGAATCAGCATTTTGAATATAGCAGTACAACTGAACCATGCAAGATTATATAGGGATATCTCTTAAGAACATTTCTAAGTTCCATTTATGTAGAATTTAGAGTTCTCCTATACAGTATGTTGGGAAGCAAATCTCATGTGCTATTTTGCAGGCACTTTGAACATTTATATTTTAAAAACTGAGCTAAGAATTCAGTTATAAAGATAAAAAAGATATAATAGTGATTCTTAAAGTTTACCGGGGAGAAAAAACACTTTGGTCAGAAATGTTAGTTTATAGTATGAGTTCTACAAAGCCAATATCTTTTGAGTGCTGTAAGATGCAAGGAGGAATCTTATATATTGCAAAAGATTCTCTTTTCTGTTTTCCAAGGGAAAATGTTTTAGTGTTTCTCAGTGGCATTAGTCAGACCTTAAAATATGTTTATATATATATTTTCCTTTATATATATATATAAAGTACATACCTATATACCTATGAAGAGCCTGAGTTTTTTTTTTTTTTTTTTGGCTGAATTGAAACTCTGAAAAAATAAAACCTACTACTGATTCTTTAGGGAAAGAAAGGACTGAATAGACAAATCTTCAGAAAGACTCAGGGCCTATCTGTTTTTCATCTATTTTTTTACTCCCATTTTATTCTTTCTAAATTTTAAAAACCTAAGCCATTTATTCCTGTCTTATGGCATTGGCTTTCTGGACCCCAGTGTTTTCCTGCCTTGTTGCAGAGGAGGTCACTGATTACAATAGCACCACTGATACTTACCCCAGCTATATGGTAAAATGGGTGTGACATACACACGGAGCTCCTGACAATTTCATAATGTTTCACCTTCATGTGAACAATGAATGTTACTTGAAGAAAGCCAGTAACACTCACTAAATTTCTAAGAACTGTCTTTGCTATATCCATCTAAAAGTTTCACTAGATATATCAAGGGTGGGTACAGCACACCATTTTTGTGGCTAATGGTAGTTTATGTGTAGCACCAGAGATTTTCCTACACTTTAGGTTTAGCTACCAGGAAGCTTTTCCTTCAGCATTTGTGCAATTATGAGGGAAAGTGTTCCGCTGATAGAAGAGGAGAGAAATCTTAATCAGATGTTAAAGCAGACTAGCTTATGATGAGAGCAGTCATTTCAAACAAGAGCATGTTGGGGGTATATAGAGAGACCACATATTTTATATTATAGCTTGTGCCAGGTCCAAAAGAAACAACTTTTTACCAAATTAAAAACAGCAAAATACAAAATCTCCTGATGGGATCTGGGATCCCTCAGTATCACAAGTGCCTAATACATATCACTAAGTGCCTGATAGCTTCCTAGGTCGTTTTTACCTCTTTCTCTACCCTAAACTACCCAATATATGGTCCTTCTTGCAGATACTTCTTCTCTATATAAGTCTTCTCTTTTTATCGTGTTCTCTCTATCTCTGTCTCTTCTCCTCTCTTCCTTCCCCTCCTCTTCTTCCTTGTCCACTTTACTGCCTCATGCCTTGCTTCTCTGGTTGACTCACCTCACCCTCTGCTCTGCTCTATTCCTGTTTGTCTCATGGCCCGGTCTAACCATGTTCATGGCCATGTTCATCTCTTACTTTCTCTTTCATCTCTGGACACTTCCAGATGCTTTTGATTGTTCTCTCTCTCAAATTCACAATAAAACCTTCCCCTCAACCATAACATGGAGGAGTCTAGCTGCCAGATTGCATACGATGCTGCAGCACTACAGGCAGATAGCCTGGCAAAGCTAATTCTGGTACATGCAAATGTGCACAGACATCAAACATCGTTTCTTTTCTTTTCTTTGTTTGATACAGAGACACAAGTCATCCTTGAAACAAGAATGCCCCCTTTATTGTAAGCTTATATTGGGCTCTGGCTATTCCCCAGCCCTTGGGATCTTTCAGCTGCAGGTCCACCAGAAACCAATCCCCTGCCATCAGGGTCTCATGCTCAGCACAGCTGCAGGATGCTCAGAGCAGAGGAAAACAAGTTATTTATAGGATATTCAGGGTCTGGTGGTCTGCAGTCCCCAACATTTTAGGTTTTCTTTCCTAAATACTTATGAATCAATAGCTGAGTCATGTGATAACTCTGCTCAATCTTCTGAGGTGTCAACATATCCCAAGGTGACAGCAATGGATAAGTGTCACAGTTTCTCTTTAGCCTTGCCCATGCTCTTGTTCACCATGTCAGGTGAAAAACTTTACATCCCTGTGACACGAAGTGCAGATTTTGGAGGTTTTTGTTTGCACTTACCTATTTGCTAAGGGGGTAGTATGAGGACGCCTCTTTCATGTGCTTACTAGTGGTTTATGTATTTCTTTGCAGATGTCTATGTAGATTCTTTTTCTGATACAGGAGAAACTGGGAATAGTAAACTGGTGTTGTAAAGGGTCTACTAGTCATCTTAGGAAACCTCAAGTTACACAAAAGTAGAATTTAGCTGAAGTCACACCCCTGATTCTCTTATCAGGGAGAGTATAGTTCTGTCTAGCAGACAGGACAATCCTGGCAGGGAGCCACCTGGGAGAAGTAAGCCCTGGTCTAAGGGAGACAGTGTCCTTGTTTCTTGAGCAAGATAGATAACATACCGATATACACTTGTTATTGCACTTTATTTATTTTTGCACTTATGCTATTTTATTTTGTTTATTTTCAAAATTAACACAAAAGGTATTATATATCTTTATGACATTTTCAAAAAAATGAGCTTTTAGCAAATTCTTTCTCAATGCAGGCCACTTCTCTGTACCTAAATAAGTAAAGTTCATTCACAGCCACTAGCCCTGACTATGAAATGACAGCCCTTCTTTTCTCCTATTCAGACCATTCCTGCTAGGGTAACAATGATTTGTCATGACCAAATATCAGTGTCAGCTGAAAGTGTAATACAAATACAACAGGCCCCACGTCAGTGCTTCATTCTTGACATGACACCAACCTCAATCATGGGAGTACCTGGCCTTTGAAGGGGAGGGTCTTGAGGATAAAGGACCCAATTTTTGTATTGTCCTTCAGTTGTGCTAAGAGGACTATGCCATGATGTGGCCTTGTGCTACTCTTTGATAATGACTTCACCCCTTCCTCTTTCCTGCCATACTTGGATGAATCTACAAAAGGCTCAAAAGCCATTTGTAAGAAATGCCAGGCATTGTGCATCAGAGAAAAATAATCAATAGTGAATATATATAGAGATAAAAATAAATATTTATTTTCAATCATTGGTTCTTTGTCATGAAACTGGAATTCCTCCATATTTTCAGTCTAGGTGGTCAATGACCAGGCCCAGGAGAACACACAATGCAAATGATATCAAAACACAGTGTGATAAGTAGTTACTCTTTGCTTTGGAAACAGAAGATTTTCTTCCATTCAACCCTTGAACTTATTGAATGGTACCCATTCTTCTTTAATGATTGTATTCTGCTCATTTAGACAGACTTCATCTGTAATTTGATCTAAGTTTGTGTTACCTTGGAGACTATGACAAGCTTAGGACTCACATGGGATTTATTAGTAAGCAAGAAGAGGACATAGTACACATATTCCATCTTCTCCCAAAGGTTCAGAACAGCTGGCTTACATTCCTAGTCTAGGATATAGAGCACTTGGATTTAAGAATCACAGCTTGGAGGTGATGAACCAAGAACCGGAAACTGGGAAAAACACTGTAGTAAAAAATGCCAGATATTTTGCAGCTGTTAAAGCTTACTTCTCATAAGGAAATTAATAACAATTACATATTGTACTTTCTAAGAATCTCACTAAGCACTTTTTTTGTCTGTATTTCATACACTTTGAATCTTCTGTATTTCAGAGTTCAACCAAAAAAGTCATTCTTCATTACCTCATCGGTATGATTATGCCTAAGGGCAGTTGCAATGTTCACTGTGAACATAATTCATATCTCACGTATGCTAATACACTAGTTTTTTTTTTTTCATCCTGCTCTCTCCTGTTTCAAAAGACTGACCTCCCTGGTAATCGTTTAAGTTAACTGCTATTAGAATGAAATCTCTCTAATGAGGCTACTTTCCTTTTGTCCTACCAATGCAGCTGGGTCCATTTAATAGGAAAACACCTGAAAATCAGGAATTGTTCTCATACTGCTTCCCTTTGAACCATGGAAAAATCAGACTTTCACTTCCAACTTTAGCAAGGTTGCTTTTTTGGTGTCCTGGTAGAAAAGCACATAAGCCACTGTAAGTTCTCATTATTTGATCCACAGCAACATTTGAGACTGAAGATTTCCCTCAATTAGAACATTTGTTATTACTTCTGGGTTTTGCCCCAATTTCTGTGGATTTTCCATTTTCATTCATTGTATATGTCATTATATATTATCTCCAGTATCTCATGTGTTCACTGTTCTAATACCCTGAAACTCCACCATTGGGCATCTTTTCCAGCCCTTTATGTGTCTACACACATAGGCATGTCTATGATGGACATATGCATACATATTTTGAAGCTTCCCTCTAATTCTGAGTGGAGATGAGTATAATAAACTGCCAATTGACATGTTCATTTGAATGTCCAATTAGAATAAAGACTTACCATTTACAAGCCAGAATATGTTAATGTTTCAAAAGACCTAGAAAACTGATCATTATAGAAAACTAACTTGTGTGTGACATGCATGTAACACTTGAAATTCTTTTATTTTCACTACTTTCCACTCTGATTCAATCTGTTTTATGTAAAGTTTCTGCCTTCTTGTAATTCCTGTGCCATGCATCTGCATAAGTCTCTTATTTGAAGAGATTTTTAACTTCTTAAATGGACTAGATGATCTATAATCCTTTGATTCACAGACAATCAGAATTTTCACTATAGTCAATAGAATATGTGCTTGAGTGAAGATAAAGTGATCAGCCCATTATATATAGCCTTTGTTTTCTAAGTTGAGCATTTGTTTCTTCCGGAGGCAGCATTATATCGATGAAAGACACAGAATCAATTATCTTCAAACAAGATCCTTTCTCCAGTCAATAAAGAACATTTTCCCTTTTCGATTGGTAGGCATGAGTTAAATGTTGGCACAGCATTCAAATACTCTTTACTCTGTTAATGAGGGTATTACTTTTTTGTAATCTCAAAGATACTAACATCATGAAAATAGCATATAATGCATTCAATGTGTTACAATGACAGATGCATTAGCTAGCAGTACCTGCAATGCATAATAATTGAAATATGAATGTACTACCTCTCATCTCATAAGGAACAATATATTTTGGGAGAAAATACAGTAGTCTAGTTGAGTCTCATTTGGTCATTTGACTCATAATATTTCAAAGCTTATTCTTTTTTTCAAATTTTCTGCTTGATTTTTGTTTGTTTGGTCGGTTTGGTCTATGCAAGCTTAGGTTATTGCATTATTAAGATAGCAAGTTGACCTTGAATCTGGAGCAATTCATGGAACAAGAAGCAATGTTATTTTTAAATTTTTTTATTTTCCCCTTTTATTCAGAACATTTTTAGTCATTTTTAAGTTAGTGATACTTTTCCTTAATTGCTGAATGATTCTAATATGCTAGACTTCATTTAAGGTATCTAACCCCAATAGAATATAAATTTAGTGTAACATAGTACTTGTCATCTTGATTAGAATAAGATACATAAAGTCTTTGTGAGTGCAGCTGCATATTGAATCAACATAATCAAAGTAAGGATTCCTATCCTTTCATGTAATTATATAAGGTTTATGACTTCCTGACAGCTAATTATTTTGAAATATATCTGTGAACTATGAAATCTTTAATAATTTGAAATATTGAAAAGTTGTTTTGGATGAACTGTCTCATCTCATTTAATTGCTAATATTAAAGGAAAGTAAGTTCTATGATTGTTGACTTAATGGAAAATATGCATATTTACTTGCTTTCCTTCATATAAAACTTAAGTTTCTTAAATATTGATTTTCCAATTTAACTATGGTTATCATGTAAATATATATATGTATATGTATACCCCTTAGAAAAGTAATGCTATATATATAAGAAAGAATGTTCTTTTGGATAGTGTTTCCAATTATCTTCTCTCACAGCTTAAGATTACATTGGAGTTAGGTCAATGTGCTTGTGGGCCCCATCTAAATATATGTATTTGGACATTTTCACTTCTTTTTCTGTCTCTCAGCTGTGAATGGTGTAAGACCATACCTTGTTGACAGAGGTTTTCTGTTCCACCTGATCCCACAGCCATTTATTCCCAAAGAAACACACTGAAGTCTACATTAATTAAATTGGTTAACTTAGTGGTTCAGGATTTCTTATTAACTAATTCTTACATCTTAAATTATACCATAATTCTTGTCTGTGTTAGCCACATGGCTTGGTACCTTTTTTCAGTGAGGCATTCTCATCTTGCTTCTTCTTGATTTGGGTGATGACTGCAGAGTGACCCTTTCCTCTAACAAAATTTTTCCTGTTCTGGTGGCCCTGAATATACTTTCTGCCTGGCTATTGGCCAATCAAGATTTTATTAAATCAATACAAGTGATAAATCTTTACAGGGTTTGAGACCATTGTCCCACAGCAACACCTGGCTAAGTGTACATGGAATGGGATTTTGCATTTATAGGGAATGCTCAGCAGTTGATATCAGAAATCACTGCCCAAAGTTTAACTCTATCACTTCAAATAACAGAAAACTATCTCATAGCTGAGTTACAATTGAATGGATATACACTATTTCTTACTCTGAAAGACACATTTTCTACCTATCAGTTAACATTTTGCTAGAGTAAACGTTATTAGATCCTCCTTTGCTATCTTTTTAGTTTTATACTTCTTAATATAATCTTTTTCACAGAGTAGATTTTCCATTTGTATTGTTCCAAAGATTTCAACATGCCAATTGATATAAAGAATGTTGTATTTGCTACGAATACTACATTTATAGTGTGACTAAGTGGTTAAAATAAAAGTCATTAAGCCACGTGTTAGTTGAGGCAATCTTCAGATTAAACTTTGAATACAACTGTATCATAGTGTATATAAGAATAGTTTTACATGGTTTAACCTTCTTAAGTAAAGAGCTTATGTATTTATTGGGTGTGTAAAAGTCTCTGTGGTAAATTAACTAGATTAAATGTTCCGGAGAATCCAAACATTTGAAGTATTTAAATTATGCATTTTGATTTATGTTTTCCAGAAAATAAGTATAGTTTATTACACAACACTACAAATTCGTGCAAAGGAAAATAGAAATTATATATGACAATAGAAATTCCCAAGAAAAAATCTAAGTTTATTAGCAATTTAAGAACAAAAGTAGTAAATGTATTTTCAGGGAAAAATGGAAAAGTATATACACTATATTAGATGTTTCAAACAGGAAGTGCAAATGGACAATAAACATTAATTTTTTAAAGTTCAACACTTTTTGGAATAAAAGAAATGCAAACATTAGGCTGAGAACAGGAACCCTGCAGAAGAGAGGATGGACGATTTGTAGGATACCAAAATGACAACAAAGAATCAAATTAAGCAGGGCTCATAGAAGCTCACAGAGACTGAAGCAGCAACTACGGAGCCTGCATGGGTCTGATTAGGTCCTCTATGTATGGGTTATGGCTGTATAGCTTGGTATGCTTGTAAGACTCCTAACAGTGTTGTGGGGTGTAGACAAAGGCTGCTCATTCCTTTCCTGGCAGCCCAGACCCAAAATAATCACACAGAAACAATATTAATTATAACACTTCTTGGTCAAAAGCTTAGCTTCTTATAAACTAACTCTTACATCTTAAATTACCCCATTCCTATTTCTTTGTATTTTGTCATGAGGCTTGTGGTTTGCAGGCAAGGTTCTGAGGTGGGTCTTTCTCCTTTGGTAGCTATGTGGCATCTCCTAGAATCTGCTTCTTTTTCACCTCTATATTTGTGTGGAATTCCTGCCATGCTTTACTCTGAGCTGTCATAAGTCCAAGCAGCATCTTTATTAAGCAATGTAACAAAACACATTCACAGCATACAGAGGGGAATCCCACATCACCTCACTTTTCTGTCTCAATAAAAAAAGAAAAGTTTAACTTAACATAGTAAAATTACATATAAGAAAACAGGTATCAAAAAAGAATTACAGTTATGATATTCATATATAGCTTACCTTTTATCATAGCTAGGAAAAGCTATAATTATAACTATCTTTTGAATTCCATCAAAGACTCCAGAAGGATATAATATTATCTAAGTAAACAGAAAGTGCATGTAAGCACATTCCAACTCTAGAATTGACCAAGACATCTTGCTGCCTGGACAGTCTGACAAATTTCTTTTGTAACATTGGGGCATCCATCTTCAGGCAACAGGCCCATAGTATCTTGCAGACTTTTCGATGAAACAGGAACTTTTAAAGAGATTGTTGCCTATATTGGAAGTTTGTCAGTCACTTTCTTCTATGTCCTGCAGAATGTCTGGCAAACTCTTTTATGAAGCAGGAACCCTTCTTTAGGCAAATTCATAAGTCATTTTCCTGTGGGTCCTTCATGTACAGTTTATATAGCATATCATCAAACAGTCCACGCAAGAGGAATTTATTGCCTCAATGGCTAACAAACTCCATAAGCAGCCTCTTCAATATCCATTTTCCTCTTGAAGAAGATTGGTGTTGCCAGGGGCAAATGAGTCTCATTGTCATGAAAAGTCCAAAGTTTTAAAAACATTTTAAATGCAATATTCTGTAGGTATTTGAAAGGTTTGAAGAATACCTATCCATCTGAAATATATCCCTGTATATTAAGAAAACCTAACTAACATGACTACAAGTTTGACTATTATAAATGACTGTCTATTAACTTATATTTCTTAACTATACATTACATTTTAATGAGCTGCACAAACACAATATCTTAAGCAGGACAATAAACACATATAACAAAAAACACATATTTTGTGTTTAGGGGTCTTTTATATCTGAATCTGTCCTATTGCATATCTGTAATCCTTTTCTGTTCAGGAGTGACTCTTAAAATGTTTAGTGGCATGGCTACGATTAAAGTGGCTTTGCCTTTTGACTCTGCCCAGTCCAACATGGCTGAGGTTCAATCAGTGTCATCACTGTAAGCCATGTTCAAGCCCCATTTACAGGCACAAAGTGGGTCTATGTTGCCAGTAAGCAAGTTGGAGCATTCTGCTCAAAAAACCCATTCAAATGCTTGATCTCCTGATAGTGCCAGAGCTATTCATGGTACTAGCACAAACCAGGAATCCCTCTGCTAAAGAAGCTGTGCATCCTTTACTGTCAATACTGAGTCAAGAAACCTCTTTTAAAGGCACTGTGGTGCCTGTGCTTGCTGCCTGCAAACAGAGCTCATGGGGGAAAATGTGGCTACCAAGAAGCTACGCTAAACTCTATTGTGTTGAGAATTCCTTCCCAAGCACTCTCAGGTTTTACTGGATGTAGTAATCCCATATTGGCAGACCAATGGGGTATGTATTTAACTCGTTTGCATGCTTTTGGTACCCATTTCCTCCTTCTGGGTTGCCTCATCAAGACTTGATATAAGTCAAGTGCCTATTCTTAATGTGTCTTATAATGCCATGTTCCATTGATATCCTTGGGAGTCCTAGTCTTTTATGAAAGTAAATGCTGAAGTGGATCTTAGGGACAATGGAGTGGGAGTAAGGGACTAGAAGGAGTGGAGGAGAGGGAAACTATGGTTAGCATATAATTTATTAGAAAAGAAAAAACACTGATATTCCACACCACCTGTGTCAGAGACTATAATGAAAAAAAATCCATCAAATAATTGGAGTAATGGGAACTCATAGACTCTGTTTAGGGGGTAACAATAATTCAAATTGTATAGAAATCAGAAAAACAATGCCTCATAACTCTTATATGACCTCGCAGTGTGTATTCATATCACCTATGACTTTGGGCTATGTGGCCCAATACAAGTGATGTTTCTTGTCTGCCTAAATGTCCTTCTAGGTCTTCACCAAGTGAATACCCACTACAATGACTTGGCTTTACTGTTGCTGAGTATGTATCTAAACGACTTAAAGCAAGACACAACAGAATTCCTAACACATCCATATTCAAAGCAGCACTATTTTCAGTGCCAGATTACAGATAAGCCTAGGCATCCATCAAATGTAGAACAAGTAAAGAAGATGTCGCATAAATACATAATGGGTTTTTATTCTGGCATAAGGAATGAATTTATGTCATTTCTTAGAAGATAGATGCAACTTGAGGAATCATATTAAGTGCAATCAACCAGACTGAGAAAGACAGGAATAACATGTTTGTTTTCATTTGTGGACCATGTATATATGTATATATAACTTGTGTGATAAGAGGAACTTAGAGGAAAAAGAGCATTCACAGGAGACAGAAAGGTGGAGATGATAGATATGGGGCAACATGAAGAGGTAAATATGTTTGTAAAAGTCTGTAAATTCTGGAAAGGAATTCCATAATCAAACCAAGGTCTGTACTCAATAATCATACCTCAATGATAAAGAAAGAGATATGTAAATAGACTATTTTTTCTGCTGAACCACCGAAGAAAAGTATAAGTCATTAGTCAACCATTATTAAAAGGATATATGAGAGTAAACTTAGATGGGTCAGAATATAAAGGAATGTGTACCAAAGATGGATGAGCTAAGTATGTTCCTCAGATCCTGCAAGGTGAAAGGAGACAACTAAATCCATCATGTATTCCTGGACCCACACATGCCTTTTATAGCATTCACTCTCCTCACTTCACACACATTTGAAATGAATACATAAATGTAAATCAAGAATGTTTTTCAAAGCAAAATAGGGTATTAATTTTATGTACTTTAATACATTATATTATTTTCATATTTTTCAGTGTATTACTAATCAAATTCTATGAAACACTTGTCTAGGTAATTCAAAAATTACCTAAAATTTGTATACAGTTATGAATATACATTTTCTCTGAACAAAAAGATGTTACAGAAAAACATTCTAGAGATAAGGTTCTGTCAAACGAAATTAACATCTTATTTCAGAATACCATTTTTAGTGTGAAATGACCTAGTTGGTTAGAAATCAAGCCAGCTCATCAGAACTTTACCCATTTCTGAGCAATCAATTTAATTAGCTCATCAAATATTTTATGATCCTCTGATGCTTCATTAAATAATTATAATCTGTGAAATTATCATGTGGAAAAGATAAACATTTTCCTATCCCTGAGTGGAAATTATCACTGTATTTAAAAGTCTATGCATTAAAATATTTCAGAAATATATGTTGAAATATTCACTAAAGATTAACAAAGGAATCATCTAGTTATCTATTCAATTATTGGTTTTTATTTGCTAACTGATTTAATACATGTAAATCACCTTCTACCTACTCTAAAAAAGCACTACAACAATCTTACAAAAAATGGTACAAACAAATATGAAATGTACTTTTTTAAAGATAAGTTGTTATTTTTTCTTGTTTTTTATTGATTTTTATTGAGCTCTACATTTTTCACTGCTACCCTCCCTGCCTCTCCCCTCTTCAAAACTCCCCCAAGTTCCCAATGTTCCAAATTTACTCAGGAGATCTTTTCTTTTTCTGCTTCCCATGTAGATTAGATCTATGCAAGTCTCTCTTAGGGCCCTCATTGTTGTCTAGGTTCTATGGGATTGTGATTTGTAGGCTGTTTTCTTTGCTTTATTTTAAAAACCACGTATGAGTGAGTACATGTGGGATCGCTGTTGTAGCTAGAATTAAAGCAATCACTTGTACATAAACAGTGCATTTTATGAAGTTTAATTAAATTTAATTAAATTTTATTTTTGACATTGTTCTTTTCTTAAATTCTAGCTTATTTTTTCATAATATAAAAATACAACATAAGATGGAAGAAATGTAAACAGGGAATACAGTGGGCTAAGTGTAGAAAGAATAATTCAATGTTTGAAAATTTACTGTGCTCTGAATATTTAAATATTGTGCCAAATATTACTCAGAGTAAATCCAAGGTAGGCATAAAATCATTGAGTTAAGGAAGGCTTAGTACATTCTGCACTATATTTCTGAACACTTAGAGAATAGAGAACAGTCAGTACTTGTTTTTATTTTAAGCAATGTGTTCCTAAAATTAACTTCAAAAGTCAAAATATAGTAAACACATCATTTTTGTCTGTAAAAAGAGTAAGTTAATATAAATATATGATTACAAAGAAATACATTAGTGTAAAATTGGACCTAGTCTCACTCAAAGACAAATTCTCTTCTAATTGTAACATTGTCCAGATAATCTGTCCCTCTTTTCAAAAGTTTGCAGTGAAATCTTTCCCATTTTTACCTAAACAACTGTCTTAAATTAACTAAAAGAATAATCTTAAAAGGATTAACATTAAGGAAAAGAATGAGGTTATTCAATGCAATGTCCTGAACTGGCAGACTAATTAAAAAACAGAATGTTTGGATATAAAATGTGGACCCTATAATTAAATCTGAAAAGCAAAGGACTAAATTGTTTCTTTCAAACAGAAAAGCTCTAAAATGGACAGTGAAATAAAGAAGGCTTTAGTCTTCTGGCCTTTGTGTTATGGGTACCTGCTTCTAATCACTATAGATATTTTTAAGCATTAGAAATAAAAACCTTGAACTAAAAAAAAGATGAGACAAAAACTCAAATTTGTATTTGTTCACACTGCAGTGATAGATAGCTTGGAGGCAAATCAAATTTTTTCTCTTGGAACTTAATGGTGGGATATGCACCCTAGAAAGGAACTCTTATTACTGTAAGTAAAAGCAATGATTTAAGGCAAAATAAGAAACCAGTAATCACCTGTGGAAGTTGACTTCATTAGCTGTAATTGCAAACAGCCTTTCTCTCCAAGGATGAACTTTTAGATTCCAGGTCTCCGTATAGACATTTTGTATTCCAATGGAATAAGCAACTTTCACATCTGTTGACATTGTGAATTTCTATAGCTGCTTGCCATTTCTCTCGCTACCTGTTCCAGAATCGGGGGGGGGGGCAATCTGACCCAGGAAAGGGGATATTGGAGGACACTTGACCCAAGCATGTTTGGATCATAGATGAGTGTCTCCTTACTCCATGAATCCGCTTTCAGCAAGTTTCAGTACACCATGCTGATTTACCTATACAGTGTAAATTTAATTGGTGCATGACTATAGGAAAAAAAAACTTTGGGTAGGAAACAAAGGGAAAGGGTTAATGAAATTATAAAGAACATCTTGATGGGCTGTATAACAGGCAAAATAAAATTTCCAGGAGGCACTACATTGAAGAACAGAGCAACTAAAAGACATAGCAAGAAACATAGTCATATGAGGCAACACCTGCAAAAATTCATGTCTATTCATTTGTAAGTCATTTATTTGAGCAATAATACTTATATACATAGGAAATACCACACAATATCTTTGGTGGTTTGAATAAGATTGGTCCCCATATGCTCATATGTTCTAATTCGTTGTTATAAGACTGTGACTGTTTGAAATGATTAAAATGATTAAGAGATGAGGTGTGCTTTAATGGAGGAGGTATGGCCTAATTGGGTGAAATGTACCATTGAGGGTGGGCTTTGAGGTTTCAAAAGCCCATTCCATGTCCAACACCAACACACTCATGTATTACTACAATGTCTGTCTGAATATTAGAGCCTTTCTGCATGCCACCATGTTCTTCACAATGATGCTAATGGATGAAAATTACTCTGAAAGTATAAGCTAGCCCACAATTAAATGTTTTGTATTATATGAGTTACCTCTTTGTCTTTTCATAACAATGGATACAAAGTTAATATCTATACAAGAACTTTCAATTCAGAAGGAGGAGAATGGAGCTCAGTGGTAATGGTCTAGAGGTAAGTGAGAAGCAGATATTGTTATAGATCTAGTCTTTGGGCAGAGTTTGCAAGTAGGATATTGTGTGAAATATAGAAAATTGGAAAACATAAGTTTAGCAAAGTGAGATCAAATGAAAAACACTAAATTATTATGCTGATTACACTAAGGAGGATATGTGTTTATAAGATTTTTGCTATATAGTCACAGACCAATTATATTTACAGACTAATAATATATTCTCAACAGTAAAAGGAGAATGACATTTTTTTATTTAAAAATAATAGATTCTTTTGTGAAATATTTTTCTTCGCATAACATAGCCAGATGATGGTTTGCCTTTTCTATTCCTCCCAATTCCTTCTCCTCCCCTCCTATCAAGATAGACTTCCTTTTGTCACTCATTAGATAACTGCAGGCTTCTAAGAGATAACAATACAATAGAATAAGATGAACCAAAAACTTTGAATTCATATTGGAATAAAACCAAATAAAGAAACAGAAAGAGAAGAGCCAAAGAACAGGCACAAGAAACAGATATAGACTAAAAGACCCAATCATTCACACACTCTGGACCGCCATGAGAACACTAAACTGAAAGCTATGTTTTATATTCAAAGCAACTATACCATAAAGTGAGAAGAAACGATAGGTACAAATAAAATAAAAAATACAACAAAATAAAAAGGAAATGTCCTGGCAGAACATTATGTGCAAAATAACCTCAAATGAAGCCATTGAGTTTGTTTCTTGTTGGCCATCTACTGCTAGGCCTGCAGTTGTTTGTTAAGGGGACAAGTGTTCACTTCTCCTTTCAGCTCTAGAACTGCACCTGGTACTTACCAGGTCTGTACATGCTGCATTCATCTCTGTGAGTCTTATATGGACTGACCCTGTTGACTTAGAATGCCCCATTCTTGGTGTGCTTTATCCCTTCTGGTGCTTAGGATCTTTCAACCTCCTTTTCCACAGAGTTCCCTGAGCCCCCATCCATCCATAACCATATATTGTATTTACCTCCTATAGGGAGATCCTCACCTTAGTTCCTTTCTTTGTCTGTAGTTCTGTGGTTTTATAAATTGCAGCCTGGTTATCATTGCCATAATAACTAATGTCCACATATTATGTGCTAGTACATATTATATATGTCTTTCTGAGTCTGGGATACAATCACTCAGAATATTATTTTTTGTAATTCATGCAATTTCCTGTGAATTTCATTAGTTTTTAATGGCTGGGTAATACTTCACTGTATCAATGTAACATTTTATTTACCTGCTAGTCTGTTGAGAGGCCTGGACTGTTTTCACTTTCAAGCCACTATGACTAGATCTTCAATGAACAGAGTTGTACAAGCTTCTTGGGAATATGTCCCAGGATTCATTCCCATCATTCCTGAGTAATCATCCATCCGATTCCATACTGATTCTACTTCTTTTCACTCTTATTAACAGTGCATGAAGCTTCCCGTCACTAGCATCTTCTCCAGCATGAGCGGTCACTTGTTTTATTTGATCTTAGTCTTTATGATGAGTATAAGATGAAATCTCAAAAATGATTCTGAGTTCCATATTCCTGATGACTAAGGATTGGTTTTCACTGATTTTTGTTTTTTCTCTGTTTATATCTGTACTTAATTTTTAATTGATTTCTTTTCTATATATCAAGTTTTAGTACTTTATACATTTTGCATATTAATCTTCTATAGGATGTATAGTTGATAAAACCATTTCCTTATGCTTTATGCATCCACTTTACCTAAAAGACTGTATTCTTTGTCATAGAGAAGCTTCTCAATTTCACAAAGTCCCATTTATTAAATGTCCCATTTATTTGTGACTGTGTGAACAGAGTTCTGTTCAGAAAGTTTTTTTCCTGTACCAATGAGATTAAGGTCATTCTTCACTGTCTCTTTGATGAGGTTCAGTGTATTTCATTTTATGCTGAAGTCTTTGATCCATTTGTAGTTATCACAAATGCAGGGTGATAAGTATGGATATATTTGGATTCTTCTACCTGCAGTTGTCCATTTGGAGGAGAATCATTTGTTAAACATGCTGGGTTTTGTTTTTCCAATGTGTGTTCCTGGATTCTTTATCAAAAATAGGTGTACATATGTGTGTGGTTTTAAATCTCTATCTTCAGCTAGATTCCATTGGCTAATGTATCTAAATCATAATGTAATATTTCTAATTCCATTAGTTAATGTTTCTAATTTTAATGTATCTAAACCATGCTGTTTTATTGCTATATCTCTGAAGTATAACTTGAAATCTAGAATAGTTATACCCCCCCACAGTACATTTTATATTCGGTGTTTTAGATATACTGTTTGTTTGTTTGTTTTGTTTGGTGTGTGTGTGTGTTTCAAAATGAAGCTTAAAATTGCCCTTTTACAATCTTTAGGAATTGTGTTGACATGCTGATGGGGACCATATTGAATCTGCAGATTGCTTTTGGTAAAATGGTCAGTTTTACTATGTTAATATGATGGATCCATGACCAAGGGAGTTCTTTTCTGATCTCTTCTTAGCGTCTTTCTTCAATGACTTGAAGCTTTTATTATACAAGTTTTATATTGATTTTTGATTTTAAATTTTCTTTTGATTATTTTTTGCTATATACTTCTTTTGGATGTGATTTCTTTTTTCTGCATAGAAGATTCATGCGTGTTGTTATGCAGTTAGTATGAGATCTCTCCAATTATTCCTATGCCAGCAAACAGTGCAATGAACTTGCCTATTTGAAATGTCTTCATTGTGGCCCATAGGTTTAGCCATGCTTTAAATTTGTTTATACTTCTGACAGTCTTGATGGTCTTCAATTTCTTTATTCCTGACTGATGCACTTCTCATTCAGGAATAAATTCTTCAGTTTCCTTGAGTTTGTAAGCTCCCTCCTGTTTCTGTTGTTGTTCATATTCAGTTTTAATACACAGCAGTCTTTATGGCATGCAGAAAATTATTTAATTTTTTTGTATCTGTTGAGACATCCTTTGTGTCTTAGTATGTTGCCAGTTTTGGAGAAAGTTCCAGGAGATGCTGAGAAAAAGGTGTAGAAGAAATTTTCCTGTCCCAGCTGCCTACTTCCAAATAATTGACACAGAGGCTAAATAGTATATATAAATGATCAGTCAATACCTTAGGTTTGTTACTAGCTAACTCTTATAATTAACCCGTAATTCTTATCTAAGCTTCTCCACATTACTCATGGCTTCTTACCTCATTTTCTATACATCCTGCCTTCCTCAGCAACTGGCTGGTATCTCTCCTGACTCTACCCTTCTTCATCCCAGTATTTTCAGTTTGATTGCACTACCAAGCTTTAACATGTCTTGTTGTAGGCCAGTCAGCTTCTTTATTAATCAATAAGAGTAATACATATTCACAGTGCATAGAAGGATTATTCCACAAGAACATAAATTCTTTTGTTCGGGGGGTGAAACACTCTCTAAATGTCTCTCAGACCAATTTAATTTATAATATAATTCTATATTATAAATATAGATTTATTATAATATAAGTAAGCTACTGCAATTCTGTTTAGTTTTGTGTTGGTGGCTTCTCTGTTGGTGAGAATGGGGTATTGAATCTCCCATTATGAGTGTGTGAAGGTCGATATGTGATTTAAACTGTAACCTTATTTCTTTTAGGTACTTGATTACACTTGTGTTTATTGCATAAATGTGAAGTATTGCAGTGTCACCTTGGTAAATGTTTTCTGTAATGAGCATGTAGTGTTCTTCTTTATCTATTCTTATTGGTTTTGTTTCAAATCTATTTGGTCAGATATTAAAATGGGTATACTAGATTGCTTCTTAGGTCCATTTGATTGGAATATCTTTTTTTATCCTTTAACCCTGATATATCTATGCTTGGTGTTAGGTATCTTTCTTGGCTGAAGCAAAATAATGAATCCTGTTACTCTCTGTCATTTTATTGCTGAATTGATATCATTAATGTAGAGAGATATCAGTGTTTAGTGTTTGTTTAATCTTGTTATTTTGTTGTTGGTGATGGATGTGTGTCTGAGTGTGTTTGTGTGTTTTTGTGTGTATGTGTGTGTTTCACCTCTTTTGACTTGCTGCACTCGGGTTATTTATTCCCTGTGTTTTCTTGTTTATAGTTAACCTCTTTGAAATGACTAGTTGATCTGTAAATGATTCCCTAGCTTTTAAAGCTATTTTATTAATTTCTGTCTTAATTTCCAAGAAAAAAAACAGCAAAAAATCCCCCTTTACTCAATTTTATGTGTAATATATTTATCTAGAATCCATATGCTGAAGAATACATTTCCATAGTCCTTTTATTATATACATTTTGACTAATGTGTGAATTTCTACATCTATTACATTTGCTGTGAAATGTTTTACAAGTTTGGTGATTTGAATAATAATGGCCTCCATAGGCT